>JAPMOQ010043084.1:1091432-1130510 GCA_026543055.1 Argiope trifasciata
AAGACCTCTTTCAGTGCTATGCCAAGACCTCTTTCAGTGCTATGCCATGACCTCTTTCAGTGCTATGCCATGACCTCTTTCAGTGCTATGCCAAGACCTCTTTGTCTATATTTTTTACAAGAAATCTGCAAACCCAACGTGCACAATAATACTATAATTGCGTTAAGTATTAGGCATGAATTTATTTGTAGGATAGTTCATTTTATAGCAGTGGCATCTTCTCCAGTTAAGATTTTTTTCTAAACATTTTTACAAAAATTTATTCACTATCATTCGTTTTTATATTTGTTTTTACAATATGCAACAGCAATGCATGAATATCTTAATTTAAATTTTCAGCCTTAACATACAATTTAGTTTGGTTGTCAAAATTACTACAAAAATGAAAACATTAACTTACGTCATCCAAAATTCCCTTTATATTCGTTTATTACACTACAAACTAAAACCTCCAATTATTTAATGAACTCTGAAATCTTATCTCGCCCGTTTATCTCTAATTTTCTGGCGCATTTCTATTATTCTAATACTGATAACTTATCAAACAAATTTAATTTATCAAAACAATTCTAGAACATTTGAAAGACCGATCTTTTTCAGTTCAATTACAGCAATAAAATTCCTTTTCTGGTCTTTAATTTAATTAATGGTTATTTCTTATAGCGATGAGCGTTATTTACACAAAATATGCAATAATTTTTTCTAATAAAATTTTCGATGAACAAACTATAGAACGTTAATAGAACTTAAAAAAATATTGAATGAAATAATAGCATTGTTGAAAATTAATGCATGTAAACGTATTGCTTTGTAATGCATTTGATAGAAAATTACGAGGAATATATAATGAATGTAAATTAATATCTTACTAACTTACGATGTTGTAATTAAAAGCACTGAAGATGGATTTCTAATTGGATCAAACCAGAAAATCGAACAATTCGGAGCTTGTCATGTGAATGTAATAAATACCAGAAATTAAATGGACGACGAAACTTCACGATGTATCATTGCGCCCAATAAATAGTTCGGAAAATTTTAATATATTATAGTATAATTCTCATACACTAGCCGGCATTGCAGACTATATGATTAGCTGGGAATATTGAATGCGTTTTATTTCAAATAAATCCTTTATACATAGGTTAATCCCCATGATTTCGTCGTATCAGAATTTTTAAGCTTCATACTGCCGAAAACATAGAGAATAGATAATTTTAAAAGCTTTGTATCTGTTATCTCAATTCTGTTCAATATTTAATTATAAAATTGAAGTCATAACGCATATTTTTCTATTTAATTATAGAATGAAATATCAAAATTTCCATTAATTCTTAATTAATTAAAATTCCATAGAAAATGCTACTAGAGGCTTAGTCCAGCCCTTCAAAATGATTCGAGGTCAAATTTTATTACTCTAGGCCAAGTGCTAAATCCTAAAAATTGCACTCAAACACACATAGGCATATTTTCCTTTCTCATTAATTGTTATGAAAACAATTTGGTTTTAATGATAACTAAAATAGATATTCCGTCAAAGGATATTCCACATTTAAACCGAAAATTTCTTGTGTGCTATTTTTCTTATAGTTCGATGAATTTAGAAGGAAAATTTTACACCGTTAATTTATTATTCAATCAGGTTTCTTTACTAAAAATAAAGGAGAATGTGTGTATAGGTGTATTGTCATACTAAAGGCTAATAAAAAAGATATATATGCATATAGAGTAATTATATGCATCTCAGAAATTTTTTTAAAATTCTGGCAGAAATTTAATAAATAAAAAAACTTTTTTCCGTGATAACACACAAAAATATAATAGCAAATTTTTTTCATTATATTTATTTATTAAAACTGTCTAAAATATTGGCTATGACGCCATAAGAATATTATTCTTTTAAAAAATTCAATGTTTTTACTGGATACCTTTTTTTTTTCTATTCTTGATAAAAATCAAGCGTGTTTGAAAGCAGTGTTAAATCTTGTAGATCTGAGCTTCAAATCATTTTCATTGTTTCATCAAATATTTCATTCTGCATTTTTTTCCGTCTTGAAGAAAGATATATGAATATTTCCCCACGTTTAGTAGATCTGTTTAGTATAAAATTATTGATTTTTAATTATACTAAACTTAAATTTTAACTATAGAAACAAATATTGGCGAAAAATTTATAAAGCGTGGCACATTTTTAAATACTGCTGCTGTTTCCTGAGATAAAATAGGATATATACATGTATAAAAATATATTTAGAGATACACATTACTCAATGAACTTAGAGGTGTAAGGATTCTAATGTTCTGCACATTATGTCTATTAAAAGTCGATGTTCAAAAAATAATTTACTCAATATTCTTTTAAATTAATTTCATATCATGAATTATAAATTGTTTAAAACTACACAGTTGAAATAGTAAAAATGATCTTTCAACACTAAAATCTTAGTTGATTTATTTCCTTTAAAACTTAATTCAATATGAAAGGTAATAACTATTAAAAATAGCATATCATGTTCTCAACGATAAATGTATTTTATTTTTCATCAAAATGACATACAATAAATTGTTTTATGTTTCAAGAAAACTGGCACTGTGATGGAATTTTAATGATCCCAAAAACAAGACATCTTATTCACCTGATGATTGTAACTGGATCAATTATCGAATTGTATATTATTTATACATTCGATATTGCAAATGCCTTGTATATTATTTATACATTGTATATTATGTCTTTTTTTTTATGTGCAAGGTGTAGAATAGATTTTTAAGAGCAGGAGATGTGTATATTACTAGACCATTACTTCATCCCAATTTTCAATCTTTCTCATATATATTTATTTCAACCTATGCACTCAAGTACTAATAAATAACTTATATACTAGTTAGTATAAGCACTCGGGAAAATCTTTTACTGTCTTTCTTGAAAACAAAAAGAGCCTCAGCATGCTCTTCTTTCCTTCTATCGGGAACGATGTAAGAGTTGAGGATTCCTCTTGGCCTTTCTAAGAGATTGACAGTGTCTCAGTACGATTTTCTATTCTTCTGGCCTCTGTGGAGTGATGTTTATCTTGAAAACGGAGAGTATCTGAACTTGCTGCATCTGAGCAAATCGACATTTTGGTTCCATTTGATGTAGTATCACCTCTTTATGAATAAAATATTGTACATTGGATTGACGATATTACGTCCACTTGACCACGGAAAAGGGGAATCTAGATTTTGAGGGTAAGGACCCCTGAGTACCTGAGGGCAAAGGTCTGATTTCCAGCTCATATGAAGATGACAATCACACACCCGCTTGCACATTCCCTTTTACCTCGAGGGTTCTTCCATATATCTCATAGATAAAACACTGAAGGAAGAATAACCATGCTCTAAGCCGGGACCCCCAAATCATGGGGACCACGTTATCCTTAGGCCAGGACGTCATCTGTAAATTGGATTCAATCCCTCTTGTGAATTCAACTGAAAAGTGATAAAATTTATTTCAAGACTGCTAATACTATACTCGGCTTAAATGGGGACGGTTAGATAAATGTTTAAATTCTTGTTAATAAGGTTATCTTTGAATGTTTAATATCTCCTTTTATAATATATTTGACAGTTTCTTGCCGAAGCAAAGCAGTTCCCGGAAAGGTAGAATAAGGGCAATGATATTTTAGATATTCTCTAAACCCTTCACACATTTTGTAGCATCCATGCAGTTTTTTATGGAAGAAAGTAGATTATAAACTTATGTTCAGATAAAATAAAAGCAGGCTGAACTCAGATGAATTATAACACCTTAATGGATCATTCTTATTATAATTCTCAAACTTTTGATAAATCTCCAAGTTTTATATTTTCCTGAGGTCGAAAACACATTTTTAAAAATTGTCCATCAGTCTATCCATGACAAAGATAACTCAAAAACCCATTAACCTCGACGATTGAAATTTGGTATACTGTCTTTCCACCAATTTTTCAGATTTCTGTAATTTGAGTAAAATATGCTCAGAGAAAGTCTGTATGTCCGAATATAAACTGATGGGATTACTACAAAGTTAAAAGAACCAGATGGATAAAATTAATAAAGCATATAATTTTTATCTATATTATAGACATCTGTCAAATTTTGAGTTTAGTACAACGTAGTGGTTACTCCCTGTATATTTATATTTTCAAAAACATGTGAAAGCAAAAAGAAGTAGTAACTTAAAAGTGAATTTGGTGTGGAATTTTATGACTACAAGTGCAATTTTGTTTGACATTTTTGTTTCATTCTTTGAGGAAAACACAGCTAAAACCCGAATTAGATTTTGGTTACTATGAACTCATGACAGGGATTAATCAAAGAAAAAAATCGCCACAGATGATGCGATAAATTTAGAAAAATATATTCTACGTCAATACTATGTAGTTTGTTCTGTGGCATTGGTAGTTTATTAGAAAATTTGTGAGAAACATTTGGGGAGATTACTTCTGCTAGTTTAGTTTATGAGTATATTTAATCTTTTTAGCCATAATGTTAATTAATGTCTATGAATTTAATCAGAGTTTTTTTTCACCAGTTTTTTTAAGCATGTAAATTTCGAACCCATTCATAATTTCAATTTTATTATAACTTGATACAAATTTTTTACGTAGAATGATTGTAACACTACTTGACAAAAGTAGCGCTCTTTTGTCAAAACGTACGACTAAAGTCAAATTTTACATGATAAACTAACGTGAAAATGCATCATTTAAATATGTATAGATTCTCGGTCAGTTAATTCCAATTTATTTTGTTAAAGAAGGTGTATTTATGACTAGTACAGTATAAGTCATTAAAGCGCCAATCATTGCTAGAAATGTACTTCTTTTATATGGTATCATATCCCAGCCAGTCAAAACAAAATTGGAATTCCCAAAATATTCATCTGATACGTGAGATTCTTGATTATTTAGTAGAGAAATCCGTCTCATTCTTAGTTTCATAAAAAATACTTCTTTTAAAATTTGTAGCTTAATTGGGATTTTCCCTGCTGTCCAGATTACAAAGGCTAGACATCCAAAAGGCACGACACCGTAAAATAACGTTGCTATCACAGCATCATGTCTGTAATACATTGAATTGTTGTACAAGATAAATCCTATTGCTGTACTACAAGACAGAAAACTCTCGGCCACAACTAAGAACGATGGTAGAGAGAAAACTTCTTGAATATTGATTAAAATGTGATCTATCACTGTTTTGTGCTTCAGAATTTCAATTTGTTTGGATGGATTAAAATTTTCTGGGGTGATTTTCCTAAATTCTTCTGTTAGGTTATGAATCATTGTACAACATCGATTGCAAAGTATGCAATATAATAATGCGATCATATTAGGAAATATAGGATGCAGGATTGTTGAAAACAGGTTTCGGCTAAATGTTATTGACAGTTTTAAAACAGGCATTTGCACTATTCCACTCTGGATTTGTGTTTTTGGCATGGGGTCCTCACCAACTGCAATTACTTCAAGTATTGAGATAATAACAGGTGCACAGCAAAGTAAAATAACTAAAAGGTTTATTATCTTATGCCGAGAGCTCACTATAGTTCCATTTAGTTCCCATATTACAATCTTCAGGAGCTTCTTTTTGGAACGGATCGCGTAATATGTACAGAATGCCAACAAATAACACACGAGATATGCAAACATCATCTTAAAAGTACGAGAGTCGAATAACATTAATGCTAATACCCAGTTGTATATGACGGTAAAAAATAATATGATACAAAATATAATGCTTGTTATTTTGTATAAGAAACACGTTTTTGAATTTTCAATTATTCCAATAAGACACATATATTTAAAAAGAAAGCTTGGAAAATTTAGTCGAATAGCCTTACTATACATGCTTAGTTTGAATGCTTCTCGTCAAACGTTAAGAACAAGAATAAAATTAATATTCACAACAACATAAAACAATTTATCATCACAATGTTTATCGATATTCTAACGCCATACAATATCAGGAATATATCAATACAATATCGCAGTAGATTTCGCACTTTTTTTATTTTTGATCTTAAGCCTCATCAATCAAAGTTTTGCCTAAAGTTTCTGGTGTACGATTAAGTAGCCTGTATGATGTTACAAACTATCTTTTTGTGTGTTGTTCCACTGAAGAAATGGCCGCGGTGGCCTGGTGGTAAGGTCTCGGCTTCGGAACCGGAGGGTTTCAGGTTCGAGACTCGATTCCACCGAAGATCCGTCGTGTGAGGGGGTCTCTTGCACGTTAAATCTGTCAGGCCAAAGTACTCCCGCTGGTGTGGTGTGGTGTGGAGAGGGGGGTGCCACTTCAGGTGTCGTCCTCGTCATCTGACCGCGGTTCAAAATTACGAGGTCCGTCCCAAAATAGCCCTCGTGTTGCTTTAAAAGGGACGTTAATATAACTAAACTAAACTAATCCACTGAAGAAATAATTCTTCAAACCATTAAATACTATTGACTATCAAAAATGAAGTCTACCTTCTTTCTTCATGGCTTAGAATTTTAAATGTAAAAAAATAATGTTTTAGTCTATTTTTAAACACAGTCACTTCGTAAATGCGAGAAAATTCGGTACATTTAGACTTTTGAACAAAGTAAATGCACTCATAAAAACAGAAGTAATCCTCAACATAGAGATAACAATTTCCACAATGTTTTTAGAGATTCTGAAAAGTTTATAATTTTTTTCAGCAATACTGGTTTCAAAGATTGTGGGATAATAACTGTATATATAATTCTCACCTATTTTGGCCATGAAAGGGAATAATGATTCTGAAAAAATATTGTCTTATAACTTCTCCTCAGTCATTGCTAATACTTAGGAGTTTAAAAAAAGGATAAAGCAGTACGAGTTTAACAAGTGAATTACTCGCTGTATTTGAAGAAGACTGTTAGACTTTTTCTCCCAAATAATAAAAAAATACAGAGAAACTTTCTCAGAATATCCTTCGAACTTCTTGAGATGATTTTCTCAACATTTTATCCAAGCTTATTTAGATAATTTTCTTAGAATATACTTCAAACTCCATCAGATGCCAGTCAACTCCACAGAAGAGTCATTTTCATCCAGAGAGTCCATAATCATCCATCACCATCATGTGACTGAAGACAAGGTACAAGTTCAACCAAATAGAAATATAATTGTCGTTGTAATTGTAAACTATCAAGTATTCTTGACGAGGCTTTTATGATTTAATACTATTTATATCCATATAAGTATGTCGGTCTTCAATAAATTAGAAAGAGACATTGACTGAAATTTAAAATGTTAAAGCTCTAAGTAACTACAAATCTTCAATGTAAGGATAAATTTAAATAGTTTCAAAAAATCCTTTTTTTTTTCAAAACTAAAAAGCAATAATATTTCAGATACTGAAATTGGGAAAAAAAACTAATGCTGAAAAGGATAAATATTGTAATTGTTTTGCTATTTATAAAAATTTTCAGATTTAAATCGAGAAATATGTTTTTGAAATGTAAACCAATATAGTTTACTAACCTCATAGATTTATATTAGAAAGCCGTCTTACAAACATCGCCCACAATCTCTGAAATAGCAAACTTTATCTATAAGCCGCTTATGTACTTTGTTAAATTTATCCAGTTATTTCAGGATATTTAAAATAAATCAATACCTAGTTATCTCTATGGAAACTTCGATTTATTGCAGAAATGCAAAATTAAAAGTCTGTTAGAAAACAATCATCTCGTTTTATAGGTTTTATAAGTATCATCAATTCGATGGGAGTGTTGTTTTCATTCAATATCCACTTTTTAAAAATCTTTGATGAAGTTATTGATTGAAGATTTATTTATTGATTTCTCTTACTTTTAATTGTTTACACAAGACTGTTATGTTAATATTCTAATAAATATATAAAGTGTTGTGTTCATTAAATAATAGACAAATATTTACAAAAACGAGATAGCGTCAATGAAATGCCATATTATTCCGCATATTATTAGTATTAACATGTTATTCATGTGTTAACATATTATTCCGCATATTGTAATTAGCTCCATGATGGGGGGAAGGAACTGAATATGCATTTCGCATACCTTCCTTTTATGACTGTATCTAAAATACTAGTATGATACAACTTATAACTTTCCTCCCAAATACGGAATTAGGACATTTCATGCATTTAATTTATAAAGTTTTCCATTATCGTATTTAAATAAATATAAATATGCAAATAAATTGACAGATTAAGATTTCAGGATTTCGATTTTAAATTATATACAGATCTACATTTTTTCGTGTTTTCATGCGCTAAAATTCTCTTCTCGAATTCGATACGATTTGAGTTATTTAACGTTCACGTGGATGAGATCGAGTTTTATAAATTTTTTCCTTCCGTTTTTGCATACAGAACTATAAATATACAAATTCACTGTCAGAAATTCAGGGTTTTCTTTTTGTTTGTTTGTGTTTGTCCTTTGGAAAGTTCTCAGCCGGTGTCCTGTCCTAGGTGTAGTGCGTCTTCTCCGTGATCTGGACGTTCCGAGTTCGAGCTCCGCTTCGGACATGGGTTTTCACCTTTTGTGTTCAATCTATGAGATGCATGAATGGACTGTCCTTTAAAAAAGGGGTTTTGCAAACAAATGGAATAGCTAAGTCGCATTGTTGATCCTAGTTGGAGCTACTGAATAAACAAGAGTCGCCCATCCGGTTTAAATCGCTGACAGTTGCGTGTCAGCGGGCTTGTAAAGTACCATAAGTCATTACGACAGAAAGTTCCAGTGGAGAATTTTTTTAATCTCTCGGCTGATATTTTAATAATCACAATTCCTTTAATACCGTGTACTTAAAACTAAAAATACAATTAATAATCCTCTCAAAGGTAAGCATTGTATAAATACATAACATATCGCCGTCTTGTTCTGATGGTGCTTGTGATGCGTAGATTGTCAAAATACTTAGGTCAGCATAAAGTAGAAGAAAAAGAAAAGAAAAACGCCATCCTATTGCGAAATCCCTCACAGAAACTCTACCGAAGTCACACCTCTGGCAACTTTATCTGCAGAATTAAAAGTCTATCATTCTAACAATGTAAAAAAAAGAAGGGAATATCTAAAAACAAATAGTGAGAACATGCTAAACTTAGAAACATTGATATTTACAGATGCCTCCTCTCTACATTTTTTGATATGTGTAAGCGAATTGAAGATTAATAATTAAAGAAAAAATAATTAATAAGAATAAGAATAAATATTGTATCATTTTGATGTGGAAAAAGAGATTGATCCTTACCTCCCTAGCTCTCAACATCAAGTGATATATTCAAAAAGACCAAGGAAAAAAGCAAGCCCCACAGTCTCCTTTAATACATTTGCATTTATAAATTTCAATCAAACGGAGTTTCCTTTCATTCCCACAAACCAAAGTATTTTCCACCTGCATCCTCTTCTGCTATATCATAAAAATAAGTTAACACAGAATATATATACATTCTATTTAACATTTTATCTTTCAAAACGGTATTATTCCAAATAATTTTTCAAAGTTGAAAATCTTCATAAATTGTTTCATCTCAACATCATTTCTTATATGCTAATAAATTTTGTACATGGTTATTATTTTTTTTCTACTGTAAATATTTTGATATTTAAATGAAATTCCAGTAGCATACCCATCAAACCATTCAGTGAATAGTAACCAGAATAGTAACGGATGTGGAAGTATGAAACGGTGTTTTGTTCTGGGTATAAGGTGTCATTGTTATCTTGCAACAAAACTTAAGATTTTTAGTAACTGTGTTTCATAAATGTTTAAATTAAATTATAATCTTAGACATTATATTAAACGAAAATAGAATAAGACTAATTGTTTAGTCAACTATGTTTATGGAGACTTTATGGAGTCTCAACTATGTTTATGGAGTCTCAACTATGTTTATGGAGTCTCAACTATGTTTATGGAGACTTTAATCAAAAGAACAAGAATTCAAGCTCAAATATATAATGGCCATTTGGTGGGATCCGAGCTCTAAGCATTTACAGGTCAAGATTCTTACATCATCGCAAGAATAAAGAGAAATCTGTGTGTAATGAGGATGATAGGTACAAAACCTAGAGCTCAGTAGATCGAAACCACGCTCTGCTAATATGAATATTTAAATATCATCGTTTACTAAGAAATCAGACATTTTGTTGTTAAATATTGATTCTTACTTTAAATTAAAAAAAATATCTTATAAAACCCTTTTCTATTTATAAAATAAATACATCTCATATAAAACTTTGAAATACATATTTCTTTTAAAGAAAAATAGATTGGATATCTTACAGATTTATCATCTGAGCAATAAATTAATGAAATATTTGAAGCAAATAGTGTAACAATTGAGTGCTTATATAATTTCATTTATTACTGTAAGGTTTTGAAGTGAAATGATGACCATTGGATTCACACATCACAACGTTGGATCTCAACCGAATAAATGATTAGGGCGACTTCGGATCAGAGATTTCAAAGTTCTAAATAAATCCAACACAAAAATGAGACGGACATAAATTGCACCAGATTAATTTATAAAATGGAATTTGGAACTAAATTTTACAGCTCTGTAAGGAAGCCATTATTACACATTCATTATTTTGGAAAAAGGAAGCATTGTAACTAATGCATATACCAGAAAAGTGGTTTATGACGCTTAGATAAGAATGTAGAAATAAAGAAACTTTTATTTTAATGAAAACGTAGACTTATGCATTATTAAAACACCAAAAAGAGTAAAATAAAACTTTATTAGACAATAAATTAGTCAATATCTTTTTTAAAATATGAAAGTAATAAAAAAATATCTATAGCATTTGATAAATTAATACTGTATAATAACTTGATATAACAACAGTCACTCAAGAACTTTCATACTAAATAACGTAATACAATTTGCTTATAATAATGGATGGTCTAGGAAAATACTTTCTAGGATGGAATATGTATAGAACATAAGATGCAGAAACGAAACATGCCGATGCAAGAACGGATAGTAAGAAGGTCATATAGGCTGAAAATCCAGTGTCTGTCCAGAAATAGGTGTACAACAAAGCAAGGCAACCAGCTGTGTAGAGTAGCATAGCGCTTATGGTGGCAGAAACATCCATTTTTGTTCAGTTATAACAATTTTTAGACCAAAAGATGCATTCTGAAAAATAAATAATACAAAAAGTTATAAAATCATTTTTTTTAATTTTTACATTAAAAATTTTTGTAAGTAGGGATTTTGTCAGATGGGCAAATTAAATGGTTTCCAGCATCAATTAAGAATATGATATAGTTTAAGTAGTCTATAATTTCGTATTAGTTATTTAATTGCATTATTGTACTCTTTTCGTTCTTTTCTGTTTACTTTTATGTTGCTACTAACGCCAACACAATAATAAATCATATGATACTTCAACAATGGAACGCAATACCATAAAACTATTATTCTAACTGAAAGATTTTCTTTTAGGAGGAACAGAATCAGAACAATCGGATGCATTTATATTATTGGAAATTGTTGCAAAAAATATACAAAACCTCTTTTGTAAAACTTTATAAATATCTTATAATATTTAATTTGAAAAGCGTGTTGTGTAAAGAGGTATTGAAGAAAAAGTTTTGTTTGGAAGACTGTATACAAGTAGGTAGTTCGCATTAGTGAAACTGGATTCTGAAGGATAACTGTTGGTTCCTTATTGCATAAATATTCCAGAATGATAATATATTTTATCCTTCTCTGTGTGTAAAACTGAAATTCGTCAGAATTAACTTTGGATGAATTATAATATGTTCATAAACTCTTTTCTCCTTTTGTTTAATCTCTACAAAGACAATTAACTCTCTCTCCCTCTCTCTTTTTCTCTATCTCTCTGCGTGTGAGTCGTCACTTTACTACTAGTCGTTAAACATAAAACTACCATATCTGGTACAAACAATCTTTGTAATTAGAAATGTGCGAATCGATGTAATTTTCTTTTTCATCAATTATATTAATTAAACAAAGTTTTTAAATTTTTTTTTCATAACCTTCAAAAATATTACTACACTAAAATGATTTTAATAACATCTTAATTCAAAGCATATTATATGTTCAATGTTACCAAATTTATTTCTGTATAATTTTTTCGATACTTTATTTTTAAACTAGTTTAAGTGAGCTTTACAGCAATACATTGTATTGTGATAAAATTTAATGAAACTCAAATAGTTTTCATTGTAGCTATGAATATTTTATTCTAGATTTTTCTATCATTGTTAATTTTGTTTCCCATATTAGCAGAATAACATCTGTTTTGTTCAATACTAATTCCGAATGCTGTCAGTTCCGAAGCATCCCGTTAGTCATCTATCTCTCTCGGCTGCCCTAAGGAAACTTTATGATGCTCGTCCATCTAAAATTCTTCCATTTAACGGGAGGGTTAAAGCTTTTCTCCCTGATTCGGAACTCCATAGGTTTTAATTCAACCAATAAATTTCTATTCTTTTCCTCTTTAGGATGTTCTACAATTTTCCTTTTTGAACCCTTTTCCGGCTACGATAAGTCTACAACAGCGCCGATTATTTTTCAGCAACTCTTTTATTATCACAATTGTCAATATTATGATTACACAGAAGTCTTCACTGATGGATCCAAATCCAACAAACATGTTGTGCTTAAAACGCCTGCCCACGTCTTTCTCGGTTTTTACCGCTGAACTTATTACAATAGCTTGCTCTTTTCAACTGAATTCGGTTTCTTCTAACCGAAATTTCTGCATTTATACTTACATTATGAGTGCTCTAAGGTCTCTTTCCAATTTAGACAACCGAATGCATCCTGTTGCAACAGACATCCTAATTTCTCTTCACGAGCTAGAGAAAAGAGGCGTCGGAAATTTTATTTTGTTGGGTTCCAAGTCATATCGGAACACCCGGAAACAAAAAGGCGGATACCATGGCAAAAATAGCAAGATCTTTGTTACAGCGTGAGCTTCCTTATGATTATGCGAAAAAAAAAATTGCTCATCCTGTTCGCGCTTTGTGGCAGCAATCCTGGGAACAGCAGATTTCGAATAATCTGCACTCAGTTGATCCAATGGCAAGTTCATGGCCTGTAATCCCTATGCGTGCGTTGGACGTTAAATTAACTCGACTGCGCATTGACCATGCAAACTTTAGAGGTAAGTATCTTTTATTTGGAGAGCAATGCCCTTCATGTCCCAAACGCCATGTACTTTTAACAGTCAGACATGTTTTAATAGAGTGCTCTAATTTTAATCCTCATCGCCTAAAGTTTTTTAATTCCCTATCCATAGAGTTGCGAGATCTTGTGGGTGAAAATCCTCACCCTAACATTTTTAAATTTTTACATAACATTGGTTTTTTACATTCTATTTAATCTTGATCTCTCAATTTTTTAAATTTTCATTTTTGATTATCACTTTTTTTTTCGAAAATATGAAAAGTCTTCTTTTTCTTAAAATGCAAATTTTAATATATACATTGAATTTCAAAATTTCACTTCTTATATATAAATTTTAGTACTACCTTTTATACAGATTTGCTTTATCTCACCATTTGAGTGGCGCAGAGCAGCCAGATTTGTTTTTTGTTCCAGAAAACCTAGATAACCTAACTTAACTTCGGCTTTGTTACATTTCAGTGCATTCAGTTAATAACAATTTGTTGCATGCACATATGAAATAATTGAAGCTCCTTTCAAAATTAAACATTAAATTTTGGATAACAGAAAATCAGAGATAAAGTTTTACCACTTATTTAACAAAAATAATGTTAGTACACCACAGTTAGTTCAATCACTGGAAAAACCGTTTTACAATCAGCTCTGTAGGATGCTGCTCGGATGCCGAATTAGTGAGCTCAAGACTTGAAGACGAATTTGATAGCAAAATAGATAATATTGAATTCTTCAAAAATTTAGACTATAGAGTCGATAGGAACCAAGATGTACCCGATTTTTCCATTCTTTGTCCGTCTCCGGGAACTAAAAAAGACCGAAATCTAATCTGTAGATAGTCGTATATAGTCGAGAGGTTTGGAACCATATAGCAAGTTAACGATGAAGAGTTTTATCAGTACAGAGAAAAGCAAGCGTTCTGAAGAGCTGAGGTGTTTCGTGAATTAGTCTGTGTGCGAAATTCTTGAATTTATTTTAAAAGCAGTATCGAGACATGTGAGGAGTAGACAGTCGTGTAATAGTGAGTTGGCAGTTGGATACAGGTAAACTGAGAAGACCGTGGAAAATCACAGGCGTTTGGAGAGACCTCTACGCTGATTCCTTCCTCCTACGGAATTCTGTCTGTCCGCTTTGTGTGCTGTGGCTGTTATCACTATAGATTACTACTTATGCTATATTTTTTATATTGATTTCTCAGACCTTCTTTTGACTAATTCTACACATTGATCCTTACTTTGATACAGACAACAAATAAATCAGGCTAAATAGTCTTGTATGCCGAAAAATAAAATTTTAGGCAAATTACAAATATCAGTTTTATATTTTTCTATAAATTTGTTACTGAATATATATCATAAAAAAATGTGTACTTGAATAATTGAGACTATTTTATATTTGCCTGAAATTTTAAAATATTTTGTGAAATTATGTAAATCACAAATTTTTATTTCAATTATTTTTTTAATTCTATGAATAAATATCCATCCTGAATTTTTTTATTATAGTAGCACTAATTTATCCAAAACACAAAAAATAATCAGTCACAGAATGATTTTTTTAATTTAAAAAAACTTATGGGTGTTATATTTTTTGGTATTAATTACATTAATATTAATATCTCCAATAATTATACCCATTTGCAGGTGAATTTAAAATTTTATTTATTAAAATAAAAATTTATTCATTTAAGGGTTATAATCTTCGCTTATAAGGGTATTACTTACGGTGGTTTTTACCATGAATTTTCATAGGGATTTTTTTTTTGTCGTGTTTAGTCTTAAGAGAGTAAAATTAATGTATAGTTTTTAAGTGGTGAGTATTAGGGTCTCTATTCTCTTATCTCTGAGTGTGGGAACCTTCCGAAATCAGTAGATTTATTGAGCGCGTGTGGAATTAATTAAATAAATAAAAGTGAAATTAGATCAGGATTTAAGAGAACATTTTAGAATCTGGGTTTAGATAAGTCTAATAAGGATCCATCAATTAATTCTGGAATGGGTTTCTTTACACAAGTCGATTTAAATAATGGAATTATAGGGATCTTTTAAAAAGAATCAGCCTAGTTTGATACTTTTTATCCCTGCATTCTCAGCGTGGGAGTCATTGTTTTAAGTATTTTTATAAAGCTTCTGTTGGGCATTAATAAATAAAAAAGATGGATTTGGATCAGAAAATAAGAGAATATTTTAGAATGAAATTGACCTAAAATAAATTAACACATTGAATTCAACGACAGTTTTCAGTAATCTGTCCTAAAATGACACTAATTTGAACTAATTTTTAGAACTATATTTTTTATTCGTTTTTATGCAAGCCATCATGATTTTTTGTTCTTTTCCCAGAAGCTATCTATCGATATTATCACTGATATACTACGAGTTTATTCGTAGTTGCACAAAAAGGGCAAGTAAACACAGTACAACTAGTAGATGGCAGTCAACGTGTTATGATAAAAATTAGGAAATTAAGGTATCCGACTACGTTAGAAGGAAAAATTATATTTTTTAGAAACTATTTATGGTTTTTAGATATATTGTCAACAATAAACACTATAAATACAAAAAAAAAATTATTTGAAAATATAATATGGATAAAAATAATATATTTTAAAATATTTATGGATAAAAATACACATGTATATACATTTTTTTGATGAATTTACATTTTTTATAAGAACACATATAAATAAAAGAATATTTCACCAACCATAAAACTTTTGGTTCATTTCATTGCCCATATTGTTAAAAACTCACGCTGGAATTTTTATGTAAATACCACTGTTAGTTTTGGGGATATCCTGTTAATGGTAGAGAATTTGTTTGAGAAAATTGAAGCTAAAGACAAATTTTAGTTGGAAAATATGTGATCCTGGATGATAGGTCAGGCCTTCCCTTTGTTAGAAAAGATAAACTGTTTTGTGAGTAAAAAAGTCTGAGCTGCAAGAAATAATAAGATTTTTTTGAAAATCACCGATGTGATCAATTACATTGTTTTTAACGAAGTTGGATACCTTAATTAGGATTTAAATTAAACTAAGAAATATTATTACATATATTATATGACTGTTAAACGAAAATTTAAAAGCTTATTAAAAAATCCCTATAAAATGCGAAGAAAGATATTCTTTTTGCATTTATTTGTAATTTGTCATCTTTGTTCTAAATATTGTTTGAAAGAGCACTTACTTTTGAACAGGATAACCATTTCTAATCAAAGTTTAGCCATCAAAGAACTTCAACACGTAAAAATTTTCCAGCCTCTTCAAAGCTTCGAATAATAGTGCGATCCATCATATGCTATTTTACTGTTTTTTTTTATATTTTTTAATTGACTGTTTACTTACGTAGAAGATTTCGAGGAAATGCCTTGCATAATTCAAAGCAAATTATCCTTCTCACTAGAAATATTACAAAACATTAGTGCGTTCACAAATTGCGGATCGACTTTAGAAATGCGTTATTCGAAGAAAAAATGTTTCCCATAATTTTTTAAAACAATTATTAATTTCGTTGATGCCTATTAATTTGCCCAGTTCATTGTTCTATTCTTCTAGTGCTTTATTCATTAGTCCACAACTAATAATATGAAAAGTCAATGGAAAAACTGTTTACCACGAAAGAAAATTTCACACACACAATAGACACTTGTGGGTTATACCGACAACCAAAAAGCGCCAAGAAGAATTTCGCCAATTTAACAAATTCAATCGTTGTATAGCATATGATTTGCATAAAAATATTTCAAAATAAATAATAATATACTTAAGTATATTTTTCTAATTTCTTTCGTAAAAATGCACTTTAATATATCGTTATTTTAAGAGCCTTTTTGCAGATATTGACATGAAATCATAAACAAAGGTCAAAGTCTTTTTATTGAAATAATAACTTTCTAGTAGGGGACTCTTCTATATAAACATGAAAGGTTTCTCAATTTTTTTATACAAGTTATTAAGAAATATAAATTTTAAAAGATTTATTATTACATTAGATACTTGGTACTTGTAACGGCTATCAAAAAGCACCAAAATTTTTTCACCAATTTGGAGATTTCAATCGCAAACTATATAGCATGTGATTCAGTTGATCAAAATTTTTCATAATCTATACTTATAATAAAGCTCAATTTATTGTGTGTGTGCGTGTGTGTGTGTGTTGGCACTCTACAGGCCAGACCGTTGGACCTACAGCTACCAAATTTGGTACATGTATACCTTGGAGGTCCGGAATGTGCACCTCGGACTCCCTTTTTCGAATTTTTAATTAGAATTTGAATTAATTAAAATTTAAGCGAAATTTTGACGTTTTTCCGCTATAACTTCCGAAATTATTATCGGATAAACATGATTTTAACATCAATTTAAAGATAAAAAATTTGCTTTCTAATGGTATCAGTGTTTTAATGTATAGCTCAAGCTTCTATTTTTAACGAATTTTTAAAGAAATATTTTAACCATATTTTTTAGCACGTGACTGGATAAAATAAAATAAAACAATGCCGGAAGTTTAAATGAAAAAAAAAAACTATCATCGTAAATCAAATCTAAAGAAATACAACTTTCAGCACGTGACTGGATAAAATAACATAAATATAAAATGTGATATATTCTATAAAAATAAATGCAAGGCAAAGGATTCAAGAAATCGTTTGCAATATTTATATCATTAATTCCATAAACTATCTTATTTACAGTAAACCTGATTGAATTTAGACAGGATATGCATTGAAATCCCTAGTTAATGGCATATTTCTATAATCGTTTGCAATATCTGTATCATTAATTCAATAATTTTTTCTCTTTTTCGCTTTTTTTAAAAAACATATTTAACATTTTGGCAATATCACCGAAAAAAACATTTTTAATATTTTGGAAGCATAATTGATAAATTATTAGAGCATTAAACTCCAAAAAGTTTTTCCGAATAAAGTTAGACTCTTTAACTACTAATAACTGAATTTTTTTAACTTAAACTATTTCTTAAATTTTGGATAAAAAATATATGATTTAATTGGAAATTTTAGAACGCATTACTCATGGCGAACCAGCTGGTCGCCAAAGGCGGCTAGTAAATAATAATGCACTTCAATATATTCTTATATTTTGGCGAATTTTTTTGTTGGCGCCATTTGGTCGCTTTTTTACAGTAATTAAACTTTCTAACAAGCATGCCTTTATATCAACAAGAAAAGTCGCTCTTATTGCTTACACGCGCTATTTTATAATATATTTATGAGATTTCTTATAAGAATTCGATTTTCATTTAATAAAGATTAATAATTGCAATTATTTTAAAGGAATTTTACTTAAAAAGGCATTGATTCAATATAGTCACAAAACTTAAAAATATCATAAAATTACTGACGAATTAGCTGAATGACAAGGAAATAAAATAAAATTACCAATCTTCCGGATGAAATATTTACATTTCTAATATAAAACTACAGAAACAATAAGGAAATTCAAAAACGCAGCTGGAATTTACACAAAACACACACGAGAATTTAGCTTCGTATTAATTTCATTGCATCGTAGCAATCTGTGTAAATACGCTTCGAATACATCGAACATATTTTTGCGATTCTAGTGTGTTTATCATTTGGCAGGTGTACACTCTATGACGTTTCTTTCATTTCTTCAAAATCAATTTCTGCTTTTTTTACTTTCTCGCATATGTAGTAAAGCGAAAGTACAATAATCGTCAAAGAATTCGAGATTTTGAAGAGACTTAGACCTCCTTGAGTTCGAAACGAACATTTTTAAAAGATTTCCGTCTGTCTGTGACTAAGGTTACTCGAAAACTATTTTAGTTTGACGGATAAATTCGGCACATGATCTTTATAACAAATCTGTAGATTTCTGTCAAATTTTGAACAAACTCCATTCAGAAGAGGTCTGTCTGTTTGGCTACTTGCATATAAATTTACAGATAATTAGAAAACGAATGAACCAAATTCAGTACCAAAATTCAAAAACTATAGTGTAGACACTTGTCAAATTTTGAACTGTTAATTGACTGTCTTTAGGTCTGTACTTTCAGAAACATTCAAACGCAATCATTCAAAAACCTAATTAATTAAACATATCAAATTTGGTATGGAATTTTCTGATTACAATAGCGGTTTCTTCAAATTTTTGTGTCAATCGCTTGGGAACAACTTAACTAAAAAGTGATTTTCTGATATTATCAATGGCATTCCAGATAATATCCACCAAAAAAACTCCTCAAGTGTGACTCGATAGATTCAGTAAAAATGCTAATTCCATACCGAAGGTGTTACTTGTCTGTTATACGAGCTTACCGAAAAAATCGCCAAATAATCGTTAGTTGGAAAAAGTGTATACTAGTTTTATACTAGTTCTTGGCCTGTATGTTTCAAATACCCTAGAAAACCGTGCTGAACCGTAAGTCACACAAGCCGATAAAAAAGGGGCCAATTTTACACATTGTCAATTTTTTTTCATATAATTGTTGAATTTTACATTATATTGTTTTCTATATACCTTTATACATTGGAAAAATTAATAGGATTTAAAAATGATAAAGTTATATTTTTTTCAAGAATATTATTTATTGCTACATGTAATTTGAGTTAAAAAATATTTTCCAACGTATTTACTTTTTCAATGTTAAAATATTTTGAAAACTTTCTAAAATATTTTTATATAGTAAGAAAAATGTCCTCAGAATATACTGGCAGATTTTCAATCCAATACTTTCATTAGAAAATTTGATTCGAGTGTAAAGAAAATGCGACTTCGTAAACCGCATCTCCCCAGTAAAGGGTTTATAAAATCTGAGATTTCATACATAAACCTTAAAAAGGAGGAAACCTTACTGCCTAATCACAAGTCCAAATGCATAACTATTTGTTTTCCAAACTTTTTTTGTTGTAAAACAGCACATTTGCTGTTATAAAAATGTATGTGCTAGAATTAAAATTAAGCGGCAATTTGAAAAATATAAATAGCACTTTTTAAAATGAGCAATGCTCTTTAGTGTATGACGTGTAGGTAATCATGCATCAATTTAAGGTATCCGGCAACGTTAAAAAACGGGTAATCGAACCCACTGGCGATTTTTTATTGTAATTTCTTGTAGTTCATACTTTTCACTTTCCAAAATAATTTATTTTTTCTAGGAAAAGGAAAGCCTGCCCTCTCATCTAAGAGAATTTTAAGCAAAACTTATTTTTCAGCTATCTATTACTTTTATTTTCCCACAACTTAAATTTTCATAAAAATTCTTCACCATTAACATGATATCTTAAAAACTGATAGAGGTATTTACATAAAAATTTCAGCGTGTGTTTTAAATAATACGGGCAATGAAATGAGCCAAATGTTTTATTTCTGGTCAAATACTTTTTCATTTATAGGTATTTTTAGAAAAAGTGAGAAATAAATTTATGGAAAAAATGCATCCATACATATATTTTTACCCATAATTTCTTTGCATCTCAACATTTTTCTCAGATTTTGGTTCATTTCATTCATCATTATATTCTATAACTCGTATGCAAATAAAAATAGGATAGTTTCATTACAATTTTGTGTAGAGTGTTAACCGTTTTGATTAAAATTTACTACAAATTTTCATAGTTCTCAAAATACATAATACTTTCAAATAATTTTATTGTATTTACCGTATTTTGTTTTACAATTAACAATACATCTAAAAACCACAATTTCAATAGTATTTTAACTATCCATTTTTTCAAAAAATTTCCTTCGAACGCAGTCGGATACCTTAAAGAGTCTTTTTTCTAATAATGTTATATTAAAATAATTTCAGAATTTAGACAAAGAAAAAGGAATTCCTTCAAACTATTAGATAATCATAATTTGAATAGTTAATTAAAAACTAAATAACAAACCGCGATGCATCATTTTTTGTGAGATAAGAAACTGGCGTATCTAAGTTTCTGTATTATTGAAAAATTTGTGAGAATAAATGCCAACCTAAGTAACTTCATACAAAGATGAATGTTATGAAGGACGAACAACGAAACGAGCGAATTCATTTACGAAATTTATGAATAGAACTCAAAAAAGTATAAACGAAATCTACAATCGCAAATCTCTAGTTATCAAGTGAGAACATTATTTTTTAAGTCATTATCTGTCTCAATAAATTTTAAGTCATTAACCAGTTTATTTTATTTAACCATTTTTCTATCGGTTTTTTACCTCCTCCCCCCCCCCTCTCTCTGTACATACATACATATATGCATGCTATTTTCAAATGATAAACTATTTACCAATAAATTAACTTATTTAAACTATTTTCCAATAAATTAATTTATTTAAACTATTCACCAATAAATAAATTTATTTAAACTACTCACCAATAAATTTTTAGAATTTTTATTAAAAAAATACTTTTGTGAACACAAACTGCTGTTTTCTGACATCATAATAAATTAATCTTAGAACAGGAGTCAAATCCTTTAATATTGCCCCTTTAAGAATGAAGGAAGTAATATTTCCCCTTGGAGGGAAACAGAACAAAACAGAACTGGTATTTAAAGCGAGTGAATTTTTTTGAACATGTTATAAAAATTAAATTATTTAATTTCCACCGAAAAAAAATTACTTTCCATGAAAGTAACAGCTATGGTGTCATAGATCTACGTCAATCTCTTAAAAACGCATCTGCTGTCAAAGAAGCCTACATAATAATAAAGCAATACTAGTGAAAGCAAGTCAACATTTTAAAATCGCAGCTGCTTCTTAAAAGGCATACATGATAAGAATAATTCAATACTGGTAAAAGCAGGTAAAATACATATGCGATTAAAAGTTGCTGATGAATATTGCCTACGGGATTTCGAGCTGCAATTATTTGTTTCCTTCAATTATTCAAAACCTCCTAACGAAAACAGGATAATGCTCTTACATAATAATAATGATATCATTAGCCTTTTAAAATAAACACTAATTAATAACATTAATAAAAGGAATTTCGTATCACATTTATTCAAATATTTCATAGATAACAAGCACAAACAACAGGTTAATTCCACTAGATCCTAATCACAGAAATTTAAAAAATTCCATTCATTCTTAAATGGACCACTTTATATTACTTCATTTCTTCATTCTTTCACTTTTAGGCTCAATAATTTCTATAACGATGTTTAATTCAATTCGATTTCAATATACTATTTCAAATTGATAGAAATTTTCTTTGAGCTTAACTACATAATTTGGAGCGATGGTTAAATAAGAGAGCGAAATATAAGTTCGCAACAATTCTTTCAAATTTCAGACCCAAAGCAGTGACTTTATTCTAAATATTGAAGGATTTAAACTTCAAATGGTGAAATTTGATTGCATTAATTCCTTTATCAATATTTGAATTCAACTTTTTGAAAACCTAGAATTAAACTAGACAATGCTAACAATTAATTCTGGAAGGACCTCACCATGTAAATATCTTATGATACATTCTTACAAAATTTTAAGTATGGTATCTCCCTTCCTTTACATTTAAATTAATACAATTATTAAATTTTCTTTGCTTGAAATTTTACAAACCATCTTACACATGATGTAATGAATGAAAGTGCAATTCAAGTACTACTGGATATGTGGGATTTAGTAAATCAATAATAAGTTATTTTTCTGTAATATTTTATGAAAGAGCAGAATATCATTAGCGAACTATGTATAAGTATTTGTAAGTTGGAGAAAGAAAAATTAAATGTCTATATATCCAAGACAACTTTCCTCCTCTGATTTTTCTATGTACTAACTATAAACTGCTTCCCTTATTATAAAAGAAAAAAATTATAAATGTATTAACCGAACTTATTTTATTAACACAATAACACTAACTAAAATATGCGTGTCAAAAATCGTCTAAATAGCTATTCCAAAATTAGGTTAATTTTCTGGCGCAGTGGAATTGTCATCCATATAATAATTATTTTGCTAACTACCATATATCTTGATCTTTAAACTGTTTAGTAAACAAATTTTATTCAATAAAAAATATATAAAAAATTTTTTAGTCAAATGTCCCTACCCTTAAAAATTATTTACGGTAATTTCAAGAAATATATTCATGTTAAAACCGGCGTGACAGTATTTCAGTCAAAACAGATTTGTTCAGAAAAAAATTCATAAGATAAAATTTAATTAAATTTCCAGTCCATGCCTTTGAAAAAAATTTTAATCAACCATAAATAAATCAAGAAATTTATAAATTTCTTGACTCGAATGGAGCTGCGTCTTGGTTTTTTTAGTTCGAAGAATTTATGATAAAAATAACGCATTAAAAATAATTTACGTTTTATTTAAAATAATAACATATCAAGTACACATTGAAAAATAAAATACATATTGCTAACCATTGCTAAAAAAGTAGAGAACTTTAAAATCAGCATTTAAAATCCAGAAAAACAAATAAATCGTACAACTCCATTAAGTATAATAACAAAAGTAAAATAGGCATGCAATTGCAAGAAAAACAGATACTATCAGTATTCTAGTAATGTTATCTCTAATAGTATTTGCTGACACAGATTTGTTTAATATATAAGGAAAAATGGTTCCACAGGCAGTTGTACACAAACCTTCTATCAGCATATGTACGTTAATGTCTGTACTGATAAAGTATGAATCGTCCAGGAAATTTACTGCAAGCATTCTGAAAAATTAACAAAATATAAGAAACAAATATTTTTATTAATATTCAAAAATTGCTTTTGTTAAGTCGGTTTCGTCACTGCTATGTCATGGAGCTTATTTTTATGTACTATCATGAAACTAACTTATTATATTTGTCTTAACACTAATTTTCTATAAATTCACAATTTTAATTTTAAATAATGACAAAAATAGATATATTTGACCTGTATTATCTATTTACACATTTGTAGATGGTAACATTTTTAAAAGATAAGTATATAAGTGTATAAATATTATTGCGTATTGTATACAGATGCTATGCATGTTTTACATAAGAACATTGCTCTATAAACATTTTGATTGAATCCTAGTTTAATGTGCTCTTTAAGTTTGTCGCCAATATAGAAACTCTAGAAGGCAAGCAGAATAATTTTCCTAGTAATCCTAATATGGATTTATTTATAAATTTTTTCCTTGCTGAATTGCATATCTACTACAACAATTTTGTAAGGATTGAGAATTAAAAATAATTGAAAACTAAGATATTTTTAAAAATTTAATTAAATAACGTTTTATAATTGAAATCGTTATTACTGCCAATTAAAATAGAAATATAAATGGATAATATTTATTATTTTGCGATTCTTATCGAATTATCCTACTCTAATTAAAATCGTCTTTTTACGAATTTTTGTCAGATTAGAAAGTAAATAAAGCTAGAAACATCTGCTCGAGCTTTTTGAATCGTTTGCTTTTATTTCACAGTTTATTTTGATATATTTCCATTCTAAGATAAATTTTTGCATTTGTTACTCTTTTTGTGGATTTTCTGTAATTATTCGTTTATGAATTTTTAATATTTCAATGTTTATTGATTGAGAAATCAGAAATATTAATTACTAAGGCTATTGTATTTGTGAATTCGATGTCTGCATATCGAAATATATATGACGCCGACAAAATGACATTTGTATCATTGAAAAGTGTCCCCTTTTATAATGAAAATTGTTCTCCGATCATATGAAAAATTAATTGAACCATGTAAATGTATTAGGTACAAAAAACTATACTTTTTTCTTCTGGTACTCTTATTATTTTCAGAATTAGTATGTTTATATTTAATGAGTTAGCAAAAGAATTACGTTTCTTTTGCTAGCTAAGCCATTAGATGCTTTTTCAGGTTAAAAAAATTATGACGAGTGCATTATTCAGATCCGAAGGCATCGTTTGTCACATTTATTACATTTCATTTGAACTATTAGATGAAAAAAGTCACATTTCTTATGTTCAATATGTTAGCGAAGCTACTACTTTCCCTCGGCCACTGCTAGCGAAGCCGTAGGAGGTTTTTTTATTTGTTAAAAGCATTTCTCCCGGTTGTCTCCTTCAGATGCCGAATGTACCCCACGTTCGAATTTTGTCTAAAATACAGATCGTAACAACCTGTTTGCTAAATTTCGTTATTTCAAAATTCAAAGAAGATGCAGAAATTGCCACACATAAAAATTCCGAAAGAAATATTCTTAAATATAATAATTGTGATCAATAAATCTCAAGACAGTTAATAAATAGGGGGGTTAACTGCGACTATTTCACTGTATTGTTTATATAGTTAGTCATTTTCATTGGCGATTTTGTACTATTGGAATCCTTAAAGAAATAAAAGACACTTTAAAATTAGAATTTTACCAAGATTTTTACATACGCCAAATATACAGAGTAAAGTACTAAATGAGCAAGTTTGGAGTTTTCAAGTGCATAGACATAATAATGATAAAACCATGTAAAACATAGTTCATGATATTTTTCATATAAATTTTCACCTTCATTGCATTTTCTATCACAATTAAAATGAATGTCACAGAATTCATGTCCATGAAAGTATCAACTTCTTAAAGTGAAATAATTGAAAAATTGAAACCAATCATATAATTATTAAATTCATAATATTTTAAGCATAATGTTTCATTATGAGTATTTAACAGTAATATATTTTATGTATTTATAATTTATGTGAAAATTCTATTTTAAGAGATTTGTTACAATGCATGAGCAATTAAACTGATATTATAGCATTGATTGAGGCTATTTCAAAATGTTAAAAATATTATGTTTTAAAGTAATTTTAAACGCTTCTTATGAGACTTTTCATAGTAACCAACATTTTCAAAGATATGACATTGTTAAATTTATTTATCCATATTATCCTTTTTTTTATAATAAATCATATTCTGTGAGAAATTTTTTATTTCAAGATTTAAAAAAACCCATAAATCATACTAAATTACTATAAAAATCATACTAGATATTTCTGTGAAATACATTTTTTTTTCTTGTGTTCCCTGGGATTATTCTGCAAGAAAACTAAACAACTGGTGCAAAAAATGAAGCTGAAAAATTGACGGCAACATAATTCGATAAGGAAAAGGTTAAGACCCTTTAACAGTGAGACCGGCATTTGCACCATTTCACATTCAATATCTGACAAACTACAATTTCTCGAAATGCTATTACATAAGTTACATACATCAAACAGTTACATGCAATCGAAATAAATTCACTTAAAAGCATACGATTGCAAATGCGCTGTATAAATATTTTGAAACACATTGATTAAATATAAAAGCACGTTAACTATTACTAACGTTATTTACTAATGCTTTAATAAATCATACTTTCATATTAAGTCACAGTTTAATGTTGGATGTAAGCATGTGATTAGCTTTTAATATGGAATTCATTTAATTTGTATCCTGTTAGATTTAAAGAGCATATAACTTTTAACGTGCTAAAATAGATCGTTCTTTTGGTTAAAACGGCTATAGTACGCACCCAAAATACTTAATATTAAATTTTTTTAGCTGTAATTTAAATTAATATTAGAATACGAAGAAATGAGGTGCTTGACAAACATTTTTTCTGGATATCACTCACAAAGTTTCTGATTTATAAAAAAGACATACGTTAAAAAAAGTCGAAAAAAGTAAGTTGGTGGTATACATTTTCATTTATAGGTGTTTTTAGAAAAAATTATAAATTTATGGTAAAAATGTATATAAGCGCATATTTTTACCCACAACTTCTTTGCATCTCACGATTTTTTTTCTTAGATTTTGGTTCATTTCATTCATCATTGTATTCTATAACCTGCTTAGAAAGGAAAATTGAATTGCTGCATTACCATTTTGTGTAGAGTGTAAACCGTTTTGTTAAATTTCCTTAAATTTTACTAGAATTTTTCCAATTTCTCAAAATATATTATGTTTTCAAACAATTGTTTTCATATTTATTGTATTTATTATTGACAATACATCTAAAAACCATAAGAATTTTTTAAATCCAATTTTTCAAATTTTTTCCTTTGAATGTAGTCGGATACCTTAATTTTATACAAAATCCCGGGTCGATCTTATTTTAGCCCACCTTTGGCGAATTTTTCAAAATCTAACCAAATAACCAGAGATAATGATTCCAAAATGGCAACCCTGACAACATCTGAAGATAATACATCAAAGATGTATCATAAAAGTCGCCAGAGGTGGGCTAAAATAGGATTTCACCCAAAATCCCTTGCTTCTTCTCTCGTGTCTTGATTTGCGATTCATTCAACGAATCAGACTCAGTTGACTACCCATTAACTAAAAGTACCTGTTGATAGTTAACGTTCCGATAATACTATCAATAATACTGTCAATACTCGAATTCGACTCGGTGCAGATAACCAACCGAATCTCATCTAAATTTACTCGATTAACTCAAACCGATATTAGCTCTCCCTCAACTAAGGCTAAACTGATGGTTAATTTGCTGAAACGTCTCATTAATTGATGATCAGTTCAGGTGATGAGCCAAACCCGATCTAAATTTACTTGATCAGCCTAAATTGACATTGGCTCACAATCAGCTAAAGTTAATAGCTGATAAAATGTAACTTAAATTATTAGATAGATGATAAAGAATTTATTTGCCTAAAGGTACCAGGTGATAAGATTTCACAAAATAATAGACTTCATGTTCGAAATAACCGTAACAAATGTAAAAAGTACAGAAATAACATTTTAAAATTTTATTTATACTTCGAATATGTATTCATTCAGCATCAATATACACAAAAACTGAACTATTTTAATACAAAACTTTTAAAAATCATTCCAATGATTTAATCAGCTCTTCGAATAGGGTGAAAGTCAAATCGTTGCGTCACCATCTAAATGGAACCCCGTAAAATACATATATACAAAAGTAGCAAGCAATAACAATGGCTGTGAATGAAATCGCCATTCCACAAAAGAATTCTCGGCGATTATTGAACGTTACATTTCTGCCAACTAAGTAAGGATATCCCAGTTTAAAAACTGCAACGCACAAAGCACATAGAACCACATATATGAAAATATTAGCGTAGTAGGTGAGCTCATCCATGGACAACCTGAAAGAAATGGGAAAAAAGAAATTGAAAACGTTTATAGTAAGTTATATTAACACCCCATTGTAAAGCAATGCTAGAGCTATTTTGGGGTGGACCTCGTAATATTAAACCGTGTACAGATGAGGATGACACCTCATTTGGCACCCTCTTTCCACAATACACCACACAAGCGGGAGGACTTTTGGCCTGACAGATGTAACGTGCAACAGGCCCCTTAACACGATTGTTCTTCGGTGGAATTGGATCTCGCGCCGGAAACCCTACGGCTCAAAAGTCGAGATCACCACCAGGCCACTACTGCCCCACGGAATTCAAAACGTAAACAATACAGAAGTAAGGTCATTATATTATGCGTACAATTTTTGTTATTATACGTACAAGGTGCGTACAATTTTCGTACGCTATAAATTAAGAATCATCAGTCAAGATTAATCAATTTAACTGGTAAAGGTTGGAAGTAACGAAATTTCTTGAAATTTTTTAACATAATTTACTGTGTGTTAGCGCTGGGAGAGTCATCTTATTATAAAGAAGTATTCTAGCTATGCACGTGTAAGAGATGTTCGAATGAAAAAGTAAGAAACTGCACTGGAGTTATAAATGAAGATATTATTCAAAGTATACAATATAGACCCGAGTACAACGATCTCATTGATTAACGAACCGAAGGATTCCTTATTCCCATAATTTCTCTGACCCACTGCTACACGGCGTTTTTGATTTCACTGCTCGAGTTGAAGCGTTTTCCTTTCAGTTTTTTTCAGGGGACTGAACATATGAACATCGCAGGGAGGCATGCCTGGGCTGTACAGTGAATGGTCGAGCTGCTATCAATTGAACTTGACCAGTTCAGCGTCTGTGACCCTGGTGACGTGTGGACACGTGTTATCTTGGAGCAGAACAACATCCTCTAAGAATAGCCCTTGTCTTTTGTTCTTGATGAACCCGCATAGTCTTCGGAGTGTTTCAGAGTAAACATCAAAATTAATGGCTCCAAAAAGCTATCTAAAAGGGAGAAACTTCGTTTTGGACGGTGAACGACTGGGTTCCGACACGGCCACGGGGATTCTGAGAACAAAGAATCCTTCGACTCGTTAATCAATTCGATCGTTGAACTCAGGCCTATGTTGTATACTTTGAACAAAATCTTCACTTATACCAACTGTGTCGTTTCGTACCTTTTCATCTGAACACCCTTTTTATGTTCCATATCTTCTCCTAGAAGACTGGGCCGATTTTAACTAAACTTAGCACATTAATTTTTCAGAGAAGAGACTATTGTCAATTTTTCAAATGCTAAATTGGTTCTTGAAATTTGCATATTGTCTGTCGTTGATTGTAATAGAAATTACATGTCATTTCTTATAATATAAAAACTTAGTAAAAAAGTCAAAAATCGACTGCAAAATAGATTGAAATTGTATTTTTATGAAAATTAGAATTTCTATTTAAATAAAAACCATCTCTTTTCCCTTCTAAAATTATAATTATCATTCATATAGAACATTAACAAAAAACAGCGCTTGATTATTACTTTGTTTGAAGTTTCGATTGGAAAAAAAACAATAACTCTCAATTTCGAATAAAAATGTAATACTATGACTTATCTAATACTATACTTACATTTTAAAACAAAGTGAAGAAATAATTCAGTTATGAGTTGGGTGAAATTTTAAAATTCGGTTTAAGTGGTATCACACATTAAAATCCGAATTGTAAAAGAAATCCTTGCTTAATTCAGTATTAATACTTTCCTAATTCATTTCGCTTCATTTCATTTTATATCTAGTTTAATTTGTTTAAATCAACGTCCTGTTCTAAAGCAACAATAGGGCTATTTTAGGACGGACCTCGTAATTTTCAACCACTGTTAAAGACGCTGTTAGACACCTGAGCTGTCACCCTCCTCTTCACACCATGTCACACCAGCGAGAGGGTGATTGGCTCTGGCGTATTTAACGTGCAACAAACCCCTCTAAAGGACGGTTCTTTGGTGGAATTGGGGCTCGAACCCGTAATCCTACGGCTCCTGAACTGAGACCAGACTTTACCACCAGGCCACTGTGGCCCCTCATTTGAGTTCAAATCATTTACATGCTTATCATGGTGATGAAACGTAATTGAAGGTTTTGTCTCAGAAATTTTTTTACATACTTAAGAAATGTATGATAGAATAAGTTAGCGTACACTACACGCAAACATTCTACATTACTTCTGAGCTTTTTTCTATAGACAAGTGTCTCCTTTCAATATATTTAATTGCTACAAGACTTGAATATTAGCCCAACATTTCTTTTATTCAATATTTCGTTTAGTTAGACAAGTATCTTTTTATAGCCAATTCATGTATTTATACAACATTTGAATAAAAACTACATTGCTTCTAACTTCATTGCATCAGCATCAGTGAGGATCAGGCTGTTAGAGAATTGAGGGTTATCTCGGACCCCTTTGGCGAGGATATCAGCTTTCACATCGCCAATGATGTCGAAGTGAGCCAGTATCCATCAAAGAATGCAGGTCTTTTGGGCCGTGGTTATTTTGTTTAAGAGCAAAATGATATCTTGAGTGAGTTGAGGGTTGCCTCTTAAAATGGCCTGGAGGGCAGAGCGAGAGTTCAAGAATAATAGAAATACAACGGAATTTTCGATCGCTTTGGAGTAGTAGAGGTTCCTTCTTTATGGCTACTAGCTCACAGGTGTAACTTGAGGCAATTTTACCAATAGATATTTTGTGAGATTCAGATTTGAATTCATTAAATTAGTTTAGTGAACGTGCCGGAATGCCTTTTCAAGCTTTGGAAACTTTTGCCACAAACATGGTCCTTCCCATTAATGAAGATAAAATCAAATTTATAGAATTCCACCGTCATTTATAAGTCATAATGTTGCTCTGTGTATTAAAGGTCATATCTTTAAAAATGTCGATCATTTCAAATACCTTAATGGTATTTCAAATAGCATAGTACTTATACCCTGCCGAAAAATACCTAGCATTGTTTCCAAATGGAACGTTAATTTATATAATTAAATCACAACATTCCGTTGTTACCAATATCATAAATGTTCATTTTCGACTACAAATTTAGGGGGAGAACTCGTCACCTTTGAACATGTAACAAAAAATTTACGAAATCATAATCATCTAAAGACTTAATAAAAAGTTTGTAGAGAGACTTATCAAAGTACTGAAACAAATAGCAGAAAAATTATATTTTGTATTAATTTTCAGAAGTGAATATAGCATATTTTACAGAAAAAAACACATTCTTGAACTCTTTTCATTCAATTTCCATCCCCAAGACAGTAACCAACGTAAATGAATCTCCAACAGAAGAATTAAAGAATATAGAAGTTGAATTATCATTACAAACTCGTGTATCGACTCAAAATCAGTTATTTTATTTCTATACGAATGTTTTTAAGATCGGGACGTTATAACTAATCAAACTTTAGACTTTTAATTAGTTATAAAAAATCATTACAATTAAAAAAGTCGAAACATTTAATTTGTAAATTCTTGAGATATTTAAAGTACTTAAACTTGCTTCTAAACACATAAAATAATACTTCTTACATTTTAAGGGGTTTGTTTAAGAATTAAACCTGAAATGCAAATAAATTTCGTTAGAATCGAAACAAAAATACATGTTTTTTCTTCGGCGACGATAAATTGAATTTTTATTCCTGTGGTTTAATTCCTTAATCAAAACTAATCCGAAAAATATTCTTCCAAATTTTTTTCATTCAGCAATTTTTATAAATTCATTTGAATGTTACTTAACTGACAAAACTAGTACAGTCGTTTATTTTTACTCTTAAACTAAAATATGTAATTGAATTTTCCAATAAATGCTTTTAAACACTTTTTTGTATTTCAATTTTCGTAAAAAATGAACTTTCACTAATTGTTTTACCCCTTTATAATATGACTGAGATTGGAATTTATATACGCTTGTATATTCTCATGGCAATTCTATAATTTTAACCCTTTGCTGTTGGAAAGATAATTCGATGCATAATTATTCACTTAATATTCAAACTTATTTATTACACTAAAAAAATCAATACATGCAACTGCTTTAAATTGAGGCTTCCTAAAAAGTGAATCTACATCATTTTAACATTTTGTAGGCATTTTTAACAATTAAAATTTAAACAAATAAATGCCAAAATGATGGACCGTCTTGAATAGTGGCTGAGAGAAGACTTTCAACTGCAAAGAACTAACGCCTTCTGAATTTGTTTCTCACAATTTAAGCTGAATTTTAATTCGATAATAATGACTCATAACAATAAATATTGTGAATGAAATTTCAAAATTGAAATGAAGAAAATAAAATATTTCGTGTATTCAGAGCAGCTAAAACTAGCCATGATCAAATTGTTGTAAAATTGTTTCGACTGACATGAAAAGAATATGCATCTTTCTTGAATAAAATCGCAGATGCTCAACATATCCCTAACATCCAAGCATGTGAATTTCCATAGAAAATAAATGATAACAAACAAGATAAAATAATTTTATGAATTGGGTTGATAGAACTTTCCCATTTGTTTTTTTAGTACATTAAATCAAATCTACTAGTATATTTACTACAAATCAAAGGAGCACATTGAAATAGATTTCAGCCAATGATATTATTAATCATACTCCTGAAAATACATAAGCATATCTAAGATTCTTAGAAAATGCTTGACTGCAAAATCAAATATCAAGATTTATAGATGAATTTTCTGTACTGCCATCTTGATATCCTTTCGAAAATTCTTAATGACGTTGTTGCTGAATATAGCGAATGATTTCGAGGTTTGTAGATCACAAAAGAAATATTTGAGATTAAATAGGTCACATACTTGCTTACTGACAGTTGCTGATGACTTTTTTTTAACAATACAATAGAAAATTCAGTAGATGGAACATTGTTGGAAATAGTCAAGCATAAAATTACACAAAAATTGAAAGCATCTCTAGGATTTTTTATGAAATCCTTAGCTGCAACATTAATCTAAACGGTCATTATCTACATTGTCTTCTTGATAAACGTTTCTGAAAATACTTGATGCTCTCATTGATGAATATAGCCAACTATTTGTCTACCACAGAAAAAGGTATCAAATTAAACAGATAAATCACTTGCCGAGTCAAAATTGCTGATGAATATTGACTAGCCATTCGGAAAGGAAAATCAATAAAACTATCCGAAGAAAACTATAAATATTAAGATTTGAATTAACTATTTCGACTTCATCAAAATTTGACAGGTAGCAAGATAACATTTATTGGAACAAACTAATCAAAAATGCATTTAAATATATTATTTTGGTCAATATTTTTTTCTCCTACGCCTTAGTATTGATATGGAAGATACTTTAATCACTGAAATTTGATGTAATCTAAAGAACCCGAAGTCGTATCTGAAATCAAGATTCGAAGTCTGTAAAAAATATGTGAAAGGTATAAACCAATGGATATAGTTTCACCTCGTAATATTATACATAACATTAAAATTACCAAATTTTATTATAATCAATACACAAGAATTATTTAAAATTACATAACTATACAATGTTATCATATGATCAAATATATCACAGAAGCGTCAATTTAAGAACAAAGCATAAAGAGTGGATATATTTAAATCATTTATCAATTTGATCTAGCACGAAGTAAAAGAAAAGGAAATACACATATGTTAGAACTGTGAGTGCTCCGTTGAAAATCACAAATTTTAGTAAAGCTTGTTTCCACGTGATTTGACCTGGAGTCTTCCTTATTATAAAAAAGAACATTATCAGTAGCAACATAAATAATCCAAAGCAAAGGGAACATATTAATAAACCTCCAGCCATGTTTTTCATCTTCTAATGAGAACCAAAAAAATAATGGCAATTTTTTAAAAAAAAAAAAGAATTATTTCGAATTTCTTATATTGAATCTAAACTGATTGGCTCTCCAATAAATTCAAAACGCTTCTAAGTGCAAAAAAAGAGCATAATGCAGCTAGAGCAAAAAATTTCCGAGTTCATAATATTTTCTGATGAATAGTTTCACTTCATTTCAATTCAATATAAAAAAAGAATTTTTTTTGTCATGTCCGTATTTTTACGGAAAGGGGGTGCAGTAGCTTCTGAAGGTAAAGACCCCTGAGTACCCACAAGGCAGAAGTCTGACTTGTAGCTCAAATAAAGATGACATCCACACATTCGCTTGCACAACCCCTTTTTACAGGGGGGTACATTTACACGCCTCACAGACAGAACACAGAGTAACAACCATGCCCGAACCGGGACTCGAACCCGGGACGCCCAGATCACGGGGAAGACACAATACCCCTGTGCCAGGACGCCGGCTGAAAAAAAGAAAAAAGAAAATATAAGAATAAAATAATTTCATGTTTAGTTTATAGTTTCCATTTTTAATTAATTATATTTTTTTTAATTTTTTAATTTGACGATATGTCTTAAAACAACTCTAGGGTTATTTTGGGTCAGATCTCTCAATTTAGAACCACCATTAGATGACGAGAATGACACCTGAGTTGGCACACACACCCTCTCAGAGATTTTACATCACACCAGTGGAAGAACATTTGATGGCCACAAATTTAGCGTACATGGATCCCGCTTACACGAAGGCTCTTTGGTGAAATCGGGTCTCAAGCCTGGAACCCTAGTTTCCCAAAATGTTCACGGCATCTCCGAAAACTCTCTTCTTCGCTAGAAAGTCTTTGGTATAATTAAGTCCTTAGTAATCCATCTTCCAAAAAAAGAAATCATAAATATGATTAGATTCCTAATTGATTATGGAAAACTGTTAGATTAGCCTTATTAATTTTTAAGATATCATTTAATACACCCCGCATCTTATTCATATTAAATCCTTAAGAATCATAAATATGGTTAGATTCCTAATTGATTATGGCAGTGTTTCTCAACCTTTTAGTATTCACGGCACAATTTTCAATCATAATTTTTATCGCGCCCCCTCCTCCTCAACGCATACAATAAAATGTATAAATACTAATGTATTTTGAGTATTTTGGTGCTAAACCTACACTAAAGAATTAATTTTAAACTTTACAAATTACCAAGAATACGGAAATTTATTGACATTTTGCAACATCATATCCTCAGCATTGAGGAAACAAGAATCCTATGCCTTTTTATTGCTCTTGCATACTGCCATGTCGGGCATTCTCAAGGTTTCGCTAAAAGTTTCGATTTATCTGGAATTTGTCTGATCAGCTTAAAAGTTAAGTTAGGAGCGTGCACAGATGTGAACAAACATTTTATCAAAAAGTGAAGGAGAAAGTTCTATGACAAAAATTTTAATTCCCGACAATCTCATTCGAGTCGATCCTTCTATCGCTATTGAATCTATTCTGAATGTGTATGTTATATATATTTTCGTGTAATTGCAATTCATCGTATTAAATATTCACGGCAGTAGATTTATGCAGAATCATGGATAAATTTTTAAGCGGGCGTATGCGAGCATTAGACGATAGACGAGCATCAACAAATACACAGACGAGCGTGGTTCCGAAAATAAAATCAAGAAAATATTCTCAAGAATACTTAAATTTTGGATTCCTTAGTACTTAAGTAAATGAAGAAGAAAGTCCCCTGTGTATCATTTGCTCAAAATGTTGGCGGCAGACAGCATGAAACATAATAAACTTAAATGACATTTGGAAACGCTTCATAGTGAATACGTAAACAAACCCAGAGAATTCTTCGAATTAAAATTAAAATCATATGAAAAGCAAAAATCATTGCTTAATAAAACTGTCTGTGAATGAAAAAGCTTTATTTGCCTCTTATAAAGTTTCATATAAAATAGCCAGGTGTAAAAAGCCTCACACCATTGGTGAAGAGCTTATTTTGCCAACCGCAATTGAGATTGTAGAAATTATGTTTGGAGATAATTTTGCAAAACATTTGCAGTCTATACCTCTTTCAAATGATACTGTTGCCCGTCGAATTGCTGATATAGTTGAAGGTATAGAGTGTCAGCTTTTGTCAAAGTTACGTGACAAATTGTTTTCTATACAACTCGATGAGGCAACAGATAGTAATAAAGATGCTCATTTCATTGCCTATGTTAGATTTTGTGATGATTTTTCAGTAGTAGAAGAATTTCTTTTCTGCAAACCAATAGAACTCAAAGCTACAGCACTCGTATTATTTGCTATCTTAAATGATTTTATGAACGAGGCAAACATAGAATAGAAAAATTGCGTCGGAATATGCACCGATGGTGTTCGTTCTATGTGCGGAAGATTCCAAAGTACTCAAGCACTTGTGAAACAAAAATTGCCACAATGTGTCTAGGCACATTGCATGATCCACAGAGTAGCTTTGGCTTCCAAAGAAATTAGTCCTGGTTTGAATATTGTGTTAACTACGGTTGTAACCGTAGTAAATTATATAAAAATGAGACCCCTGACATCAAGAATCTTTTCCGCACTTTGTAAAGACATGGTTGCAGTACATTCAGCGTTACTATTTTATTGCGAGGCAAGATGGTTATCACGAGGGAAATTTTTGCAACGTGTTTATGAATTAAGAGAAGAAGTCGCAGTTTTCCTAGAAGAGGAAAACAGACCGGAAGCTGAGAATTTTTGCGATAGTTTCGCGATTTTTGATGAAATTGAGCTACATGGTCGACATATTCGAGAAATTAAATAAATTGAAGCTTCAACTGCAATGAGCAAATACACATACACTGAAGTGACAAAAGTCATAGGATAGCAATATGCAAATATACAGATGGCAGTAGTATCGCAGCGAAAAAGTATAAATGCGCAGTTCGTTTTTCAGAGCTTTCATTTGTGTTCAAGTTATTCATGTGAACAGGTTTTTCGTGATTTATGGCGGCACGACGAGAATTAACAGACTTTGAACGTGGAATGTTAGTTAAAGCTAAACGAATGGGTCATTCCATTGCGGATATCTTTAGTGAATTCAACATTCCGAGATCCACAGTATCAAGAATGTGCCGAGAGTATGAAATTTCAGGCATCATGGACAGCGCAGTGGGCGACCACCTGCACTTAACGACCGAGACCGCCGATGTCTGTGTAGAATGGTCAATGTTAATAGACACGCAACACTTCGTCAAATAACTACAGGAATCAATGTGGGACGTACGAGGGACGTGTCCGATAGGACTGTGCGGCGAAATTTGTCTTCCTTGGGCTATGATAGCAGAAGACAGACTCGAGTGCCTTTACTGACAGGACGACATCGCCTGCAGCGACTCTCCTGGGCTCGTGAGCATATCGACTGGTCCCTAGACCAGTGGAAAACCTTGCCGTGGTCAGATGAGTCACGATTTCAGTTGTTACGAGCTGGTGGTAGAGTTCGAATGTGGCGCAAACCCCACGAAGCCATGGGCCCAAACTGTCAGCAAGGCACTGTTCAAGCTGGTGGTGGCTGCATAATGGTGTGGGCTGTTTTTACATGGCATGGACTCGGTCCTCTGGTGCAACCGAACCGATCATTGACTGGAAATGGTTATGTTCAGCTGCTTGCAGATCACTTGCAGCCATTCATGGACTTCACGTATCCACGCAACGGTGGGATTTTTATGGATGACAATGCGCCATGTCACCGGGCCAGAACTATTCGCGATTGATTTGAAGAACATTCCGGACAATTCTAGCGCATGATCTGGCCACCTAGATCGCCCGATATGAATCTCATCGAGCATTTATGGGGCATCATCGAAAGGTCCATTCATGCCCAAACTCCTGCACCATCCACACTTTCACAATTATGAACGTCTATACAGACAGCATGGCTTAATATTCCTGCAGAGGACTTCCAACGACTTGTGGACTCCATGACACGTCGAGTTGTTGCACTTCGCCGGGCAAAAGGAGGACCGACACGATATTAACAGTCATCCCATGACTTTTGTCACTTCAGTGTATATTGGATACGCGTGATAAAGTTGATGCGTTTTGTGGGAAATTGGAATTGTGGAGCAGAAATTTAAAGCAAGAAAACAACAATGTTTGCAAATTCGAATGATTGTATTAAAACTTACAAGGCTGAAGAACAACATGTAAAAATTGTTTTTGTAACCATTGAAAATCATTTACAAATGCTAGCAAAGAATTTTAACAAGTACTTTCTTTCTGACGACAAATTGATATTAAGTTACAAGTGGGTGAGGGATCCATTTGAAAATACTCCCGAAGGACTCGCAATTGAAGAGGAAGAAACCTTCATAGACTTCACGGCAAGCGGGGAAACCAAAAGACAATTTAGTAACAAATCACTTGGCAGGAAAGGATGCCTACAGTTTTCTGCACTAAAAACAAGAGCTTTTCGCATACTACTACCATTTTCAACATCTTACCTTTGTGAAACTGGATTTTCTGCTGTGGCTTCTTTGAAGACAAAATATAGATCTCAGCTAAATATAGAAAAAGAACTGAGAGTGTCTATTTCTAATATTAAACCCTCCTTCAAAAAACGTTCCTCTTCAAGACAGACCCAAGGAAGTCACTAATAATTATTAAATTGGTTTTTTAATTTAGTAAGTTGTTTTGATTTAATAAGTTAATTATTAAATATATGGAAATGTGTTTTGTTTTGTATGTATGTGTGTTCTTTCCTTTCAGTCACTTAATCAGTTTTTTTAAGTAACATTTTCTCTTGGATATGCTCGCCCCCCCATTAGTGTGCTTGCGCCCCCCTAGGGGGCGCGCCCCACAGGTTGAGAATCACTGGATTATGGAGAACTGCTTGATTAGCCTTTTCAAATTTTAAGATATCATTTAATACACCCCGCATCTTATTCATATTAAATCCTTAAGAATCATAAATATG
>JAPMOQ010043084.1:1130697-1158957 GCA_026543055.1 Argiope trifasciata
CCACATCTTATTCATATTAAATCCTTAAGAATCATAAATATGATTAGATTCCTAATTGATTATGGAAAACTGTTAGATTTAGATTAGGCTTATCAATTTTAGGGTATCTTATAACACACCACGCATCTTATTCATATTAAATCCTTTAACGCCTTCAAGCTATCTGCCTTACTACTTTCTTTTATAATTCTTTTATATTTATCCATCTTTTATATTTTCATTCATACTGTACATTATCATGTTCCTTCATCCTATTTCATTGTAGGGCCGCGGTGGCCAGGTGGTAAGGTCTTGGCTTCGGAACCAGATTGTTTCAGGTTCGAGACTCGATTCCACCAAAGAACCGACGTGTGAGGGGGACTCTTGCACGTTAAATCTGTCAGGCCAAACGTCCTTCCGCTGGTGTGGCGTGGTGTGGAGAGGGGGGTGCCAGTTCAGGTGTCGTCCTCGTCATTTGACCTTGGTCAAAATTACGAGGTCCGTCCCAAAATAGCCCTCGAGTTGCTTTAAAACGGGAAGTTAATATAACCAAACCAAATCAAACCTGTTTCATTGTACTCAGATATTCTTCATTCTAGTTTTTATCATTTCTTGTTCTGCGATATGTTTTCGTATTTTGACATTTTTTTGTTTCTTTCAAATTAGTTGCTGTGTATTTTTTTAAAATAATATTCACCTACATTTATACCAAATCAAAAGGGGACACATGAGCTCTAGAAATGGAGGTGTGGTATGATGTTAAATGTTAAAAAATTTTCCTTAGACAAGACTTTAACACTGGGCCACCACGTTCCAAAATAATTTCATAAAAGAAAGTAATTGAATTATTTTTAATGTAGTCTTATATTTCCAAGAGAATTTCCTCTTAAAAATTGCACAATTTTAAGTGAAAATTAATAATGTATGCCTCTATATTAAAACATGTATATAATTTAGCTGTATAAATGGCTCACTTTGAATGATGCACACGAGAATTATACGTAACGTGTATAGGCAATTTAAAATCTGGGGAAATAACACAGACTACAAGCCTATCACTTTCATTTTCCAAATTGCCAATCTTTACCTATACGAGAGATTTTTTTTTAATTTAATCACAGCTTGAATATAGTTGTCGTAGAAAAATTTTTGAAACAAAATAAAAGTGTGGTGTAAATATAATTTTTACAGTATGAATAAAAAAAATTGAATCATGTAATGCCATACTCTTCCCCTTTAGAAATGTTTTGATATTCTTTTAATCCCTTCGCAAATCGTTTCTCTGGATCAAAGTGTCCAAAAACTGTAAATTCCAATGAGACAAACAGCTACGTCCCTTGAGTAACGCGAGAACTAAAACTAGATATCTTAGTTCTCGTATTCTTTTTGGAACAATAGAACAAGGACTTTTTTGCCACGTGATAGTGCATGCAACTCTAAATTCTCTCAAGTTGTAACTGTATCCTTTTCTGTAGTAAACGCTTCAATTCTGTTATATAATGTCAAAAATTATGGTGACTAAAAAGAGCTATCGCAGCATTGCCATAACAATTTTCATCCTCATTTTGATGGTATGCCCATAAGACGGAATAATTGTAAAAATAGTTACAATTTTATTTCTTTATTTATGCGTATCTGAGCTTTTTTATGTAACGGTTAATTGATATAACTTGACTACCGATTCAATTTGTTTTGTAATTAATTTTTTATCATATAAGGTATAATGTAAACCTTCAAATATTGCCCATATTCTGGGACGATTTTTAGGATGCCATTAAATAAATGGGGCTCCTTGTTGATTTTCAATGTCTTGGAATCTCAGATTCTCAGGTGGTTGGGTTACAGATTAACAAAAATATAAGATTATAAATATTGGAAACTATCGATTGACGGGGAGCTTCTACTACTTTTGTGGATTATTCACCGAATGTTAAGAAGTTTTTATGCATATGTGTTAAGAAATAAATACCTCATTTTTTAAATTTTAATAAAATATGTTATCTTTAAAAAAATAAAAAACGTAATTTTTTCAAATTTGAAAATATTCTAGTCGATTTAATTTTCAATCTTTTTCATTAGCTTTTCTTTATTATCCAATATAAATTTACTTGAAACAAAACTTTATGATTTTAGGATTCCAATTACATTATATCCTTTGTCATATTTTTGTGCCATACTTATTGCATTTTCATAAAACGTTTATGTTTTTCAGAACTAAAATTGGCTTTTAACCCTAAAAAATATGGAAACATAACTGACATACCCTTTCTCTTAATGTTTGACCGAAATATGTATTATCAATTCTATTCTATTTCTTCAAAAATGAAGACACTTGAAACATTTCAAAGATATTTTGATCTAATGACAATATCATTTTGTGAAAAGTCATTATAATATTTAAAGGGTCAAACGAAAAAAGTAATTACTGAGCATTACATTTTATAACATTATTTTATATCTATTTTTTGTGCGGAAACGATAGAAATAAGATTTCAAGTTTGAATCCATTTTTGCTGATATATGCATTTTGCGATATATCTTGATGAATCGTTTATCTCCATTCTGTGGATTGAAATAATAAACCTAGTTTAATTTTTCACTCTTTGCACTCGGATGGGGGCCTTTCAATCATTCAAAAACTATGCATCACTTTGACGCTTTATTTATTCATTTTTGACTGTTAAAAATACCTAAAGAATGGTGAAGTGGCCTCGATTAGCTTTTCAAGAAAATTACACTTAAAACCGATTATAATGTATATATGATTAGTTTTGGAGCAATTATCAAGTCTTTGTAGTTGGTGAATAATTACTTATCAAATTACTTCCCCGGGTGCAGAGGGTTAATAGAAAAAGTATTAAGAAGATAAGTCTGTATCTCGAGGAGGTTATCACAAATCTTAAGGGAACTAATTTGCGGAAAGTGAGGTAAAAAGGGAATCAAACTGAAGAGCTGTTTGTTATAGCACAACCCAGTAAAGCTTAGATAGTGTTATTCTTTTCTTCAGTTAAGACACTAACCTCTTTCATTGTATTTTTTTATCTAACTATATTGAATTATTTTGAAGTATTTTGAATGCAAAACAAACAGAAAACATTGCGATATAATGTTCTTTATCAATCCCATTATTAGAAATAAGGATGAACAATTTTTTAAATGAGAATTCAGAGCATTCATCGATCGCATAACTCAACATTTTCACTCATATTTTCTACTTTTTATTAAATTAATGTTGTCAGGAACCGATTCATGCAATAAAAAAAAGTCTTGAGAAATCGAAACGATTATTATTCACATGCAGTACAATATTTATTCGAGAAATTTGATAAAGTTTTGTTTAATTATATTAACATCCCGTTTTTAGGAAACACTAGAACTACTTTGAGACGAACCTCGTAATTTTGAACCGTGGTCAAATGACCAGGACGACCCTTGAGCTTGCACTCCTCTCCAAATCACACCAGCGGTCGTTTGGCTTGGGAAGTTTAACATGCACCAGAAGCACCTACAAGACTATTCCTAGGTGGAATCTGGTCACGAACATGAAACCCACCGATTCCGAAGCCTTACCACCAGGTCACCGCGATCTCAGAACATATTTGAATGACATGTCTTAACTATATGTTGAAATACTCGAAATAATTTTTGATAACATAGTTTAAAATATAGTACCCAAATTAAACTTAACATAACTAAAATAAATAGCTCGAAACGCAGCGGTTGTTAACGGATAATTAATCATTGATTAAGGAACATTCATGTTATAATTTATACAGTAACGTTCTTAAGACGACTAAAAATAAAAAATTTTATTATGCTCAATACAATTCATAACATTCAGCTGAACAGAATTGAGTCTAAAAACAAAAACATAATGAAGAATATGATTTAAGAAATTCTTTTGCTGTTGAATTTAGACTATGTATACTTAAGGTATACTCTCGTCCCGTTGAAAATTATCTCGATACTTTCCTGCCACTTATAAAGGACGTAGTAAGCATGTACCAAGTAGGTGGTTATAATACTTAATGAATGGAGAATTATCATTTTCATCACAAATTTAATCCAATAGTCTTGGTAGCGTTCTCCTGATAGATTATCTTCCAAAAAGTTATAGCAAATTCTCAGAAACCAAAAATATATTCCAAAGATCAGTGTTAAAAGTATCAAAATGATATACATCTTGCAATCTGAAAAATATATACATATATATTAGTCATTTGCATTCATCGGCTAAATACTGAGAATACAATGATTTTTTTCATTTACCTCTACAAGACTATTCGTTACTAGTGCGACAAATTTGCAAGAAGAGTAAGTGGAAGTTAATTCAGTTACATTAACGACCCATTTTAAAGCTTCATCAGGCATATTTTAGAACGGACCACATAATTTTGAGCTAAGACAACATCGACACCCAAGCTAGTTGCACACTATCAAACTTTCGCACCACGGCAGTGTGAAGACGTTTGGACCCGACTTACTTGATGTGCATCTTAATCCACGTTCTGACGACCTGAGGTCTTAAGGATTAAATTATAAATCTGCTAAGTGAACCACTGCTGAACCACCTCCTGACGTGGACTACAATCAAGAGCTTTCTGCAAATTTTTGCTAATATTAATATATACAAAGAACTCCAGAAATCCATAACAGAAACTAAAGAGGAGAAAATGGGCCAAACTCAAGGTGAGCCCAGGTCGTCGAGACATGGCTTTATACAACATTTCTTCATGTGGATTTGATCTCGAGTAGGAAATCTTCTGTTCCGAAGTCGAGTCCTTATATTACTAGGCCACTGTGGAAGTGAGTTCTCTGTTGGCTCAGAATAGAACCTGGGACCTTTGGGTCTGAAAGCCAGTAACATAACCACAGGGCAAAAGCATGCTCAAGTCTCGTAGATGTTATCTGTCTTACTAAGATATCACCACAGACTCACTCTCCAGTGAGTTAATGAACGATATGCGTTGTTGTTGAGTGGTGATGAATTGGTTTGTTGAGTAAGAGGTTGCTGTGTGTAGCTGTTGTGTCTAATGCGCCGTACCCATCTTTGTTTGGCGAGCGAAGAACTTATCAGTTATGGCGAGCGTGCGTGAATTGTTGCGTCAAGTGAGTCTGATGACTTTGGTTGCGGGTAGATGGCGCCACATCAGTTGCATGAAGGTTGAAGGTTATATCAAAATTATATTTTATTTTCCACGAACAACATCGCACACTTGCCACTGGAAAGATCACTCTGCAAGTAATTCTCCACACTCTCTCTTAGGAGGGAATAATAAGTTATGTGGCGTTCAAGGCCATTTATATGATTTGCGATGGATCATATGTCAAGCATAGGCGTGCTTTCTCCGAAAGAGATGGATCGCTACACCACCCTTGCCACAAGGAGTAGGTGGAACGTACGCAAATCGGAATGGCAATACAGGGTGCGATAAAGCTACTGCACGAGCTGCTGTTAAAAGATGCAGGAAGGTACAAAAACAATAAATATAAAGAATTATTTAACGTTGCATTGATAAACAACTACATGCTAAAGAAAGTAATCAAAATTTTAATCGTAAAACAATCACCAAAGCATTACAATGATTCTTACCCGAGTTCTCGTATTTTTGTGCCATTTCCAGTCATTAGACTATCAATCAAGTAAACGTACTTGAATTGCATTCTGCCAGACGCATGCCATTCTGCTCAATATCTGACTTTCTTGTCATTTTCTGGAATCCTGGTACTTCTCTTTAACAATCAAACTCGGTAATTTTTTGTACACACGTGTGAAGTTCGCAAGATAAATAGCATGTCTATGCGGGAAATATTCCTAGTACAAACAAAGGGACAAGTCGGTTACAGACCACGGATCTCATGCCAGGCGCATGTGGCAAGTTAGTCATTCCATTACTCGCCCATCCTACCTCCCCAGGGAGCTATTTCGCAAATGTTGAGTTGAAATGAAAACGCTGTTCTATGCCCTCTATTAGAACGGCAAAGACTTTGCGAACTCTACATTGTTATGCGATTTTGACTCTTCTTTCTTTCACTTACACTTTCAGCAACTTTGTCGCACTAATCAGATAACATGCTTTATTATAAGGAAAATGTTTTGAGCACTTATTCTCCTACTTTCATAAGACATTTTGCAAGTGAAATTAAGCAGACACATGCAATTATTCCTCACCACTTTAATGAAGTGCCGGCGTCCCAGCCTAGGGAAGAACGCGTCTTCCCCGAGATCTGATCGTTCCGGGTTTAAGTCTTGATTTGGGCATGGTTGTTATCAACCATGTGTTTTATCAGTGAGATGTTTGAGAGAACCCACTGTAAAAAGGGGCTGTGAAAGTGAATATACGTGCGTTTCATCTTTATTTACGCTAGAAGTCAGACTTCTGCTTTCGGGAGCTCAGGTGCCTTCAAACTCAGAAGCTATTGCTCCCATTTTCCATGGTAACACTGACACGACATCATCATCACTCGAATGTAGTGATAATATCCGCGTTTTACCAGCTTTTGTCCCTTAGTATAGATTGTACAATCACGAATTAACCATGCAAAACTTCTTCACCCATCATGCTTGCCAGAATATGCCATAACAGCCCTATGAACTCTACGATTTAGCCTTCTCTTCCGTCTTTAGTAAAAACAACTGAAAAAAAGCGGAAAAAATGAAGCAAATACATTAATAAAATTGGATACCCAACGCAGTTCCCCATAATTTTTCGATGGTATAAACACATTGTTTGCAGAATTCTGGAATAATGAAACCTAAAGGCGTATTTAAAGTTAAGTAATTTGCTGATTTCATTAGCAATGTTGTGGATAATGAAACCGAAACCACAGATTTCAAAAATATTTTAAATTGGTAAAAATTATATCAAAATTGCAGTCGATATATTCATAATTAACTAATATAAAAACTCTCTCTCTTTCGATTTTAAGACATAAAACATGGTTGAGAAACTCCTTTGATTTAAAAGCAATCAAACGAAGAATAAATAGTTGTTATTATTACATTTGATTTTAAATTTCTAGATAAATGATATTATTAGATAAATTGAATAAAATTATCTTTAAAAGTTCCTTTAGGAGTCAAAAATAACATTGTACAAAATAAATCAACTAGGATAACTATACGCATGCTGATGTTTTGTATAAATAAAGCCATACCTTGTTAACTTACTTAAAATGGGAATATATGCACGTGTCTTGTTTTCATTAAAAGCTCTCAGAATTAAATTCCGACTCTTTAAATAAATATGCGTCATCTCTTTTTCAGATTTCATTTAATTTCAATCCTGGATTAATAAAAGATATTTTTTGTTGATGTGAGGCTAAACTTTTGTTTAAATCATTCAGTTTTTATCTCTGTATAGGGTCCAAAATTATTCATCACATGACCTAATGAATTTTGACCGATTGTAGACTTTAAATTTTACTTCTTGTAAAAAAGCAAACATTTTATGCGAATGTGCCTCAACTTTGACCTTTACCAATATGAATTGGAGCATTCTATTTTTAGTCAGCTTTTGGAATGAATCTAAACTTTTTCGACAAAGAGGTCTTTTTAATATGTGTTTTTTCTCTCCTGTTGTTGACACATTAGGGTAGAATATTTTGTAAGAAACAGAACTTCATGTGAGAATTTTTCTTATTATTTCAAAGAAAACTATCATCCACATCATGAAAAATCAAAGTTTCGTCGAAATACTCTCAATCATGTTTCTCAAATGCAAATGCAAACAAAAAAAATGTTACAAATTTCAAATCTTTTTTAAGTAATATCTTACCTCTAAATGAATTACACCCATAATTACTTTTATTCAATTATTATTTACTAGTTATTATTCTAACACATAAGATCAATTCCATTACACCTGTTATTTATAGCGTGCGTTGTTAGCTTGAGATTTGGGCTCACATTTCAGTCAGTTGATGTCTGTGACAATTGCCAGGTTATTAAACCAGATGTTATTAAGAAAATTCTCCTAGCAGAGAAATAAGGATATTAACAAAAGAGGATAATAGCCAGCCAAAACGTCTAATTAGGAACATGTATGCTATAACACAATTAGAAAAAGTTTCACGGAGTTTTTGCTAATATAGTCAAAGTTGTTTTAGATTAAAATTTTCATCCTTACTTGATTTGAAAAAAGGTTTCTCCCTAAAATTGAAGAATGCAGGGTCTGTGTTTTAATAACATCCTTAAATCTGTACTGAGGAGAAGCACAACATACTTCAATGAATTCAATATTGTCACTTTACTATAGGTACATGTTACTTTTCTGGCTATATAAGAATCTGGTTTGAATTTAAATGACTTAAAAGGGTTTCATCGATAACAAGCAGTTCTGAGTACATAAAAATAAAAAGAAATTATCTGAATAATATTTTTACGTTAGTTTAAATCTAGACAAAGTGAAATGAAAAAAATATATTATTATAATCATATTTTAAAGTATGTTTAATGACAAAATGTTTTTTCACTTTTCGTTCATATTTTATATTATTATGCAGTTAAACTAAAATGAGTTTAGATTAGTTATTTAAGGTTAATTTATTTGTATTTTTGACCTATTAGGAAGTAATTAGTCCGAAAACTGTATGGAACGGTTTTCGTAATTTTAAATTCCAACCGAATAATGAAGATGAGAATCAAGAGCATTCGACCTGGTAATTACCAAGTTATGCTTTCAGTATATTCATAATGTGCCAATTCTTCATACCCATAACCTTTAATTTATTAAACTTTTAGAAATTCGAAAAATTAGAATCAACAATTTCATTATTTTAAAAAGGAGTGTATTAATCTTGGATTACCTTTTGAATAGCTTATAATTTAGCCTGGGGTTACTTTACTTCGCTTCGCCATTAAACGAGTCATTTTTGAAAAAGCAAAATCAAACTGAATTTTATTTCTTCTTTATTACTCCCAACAATTAGCTACGGTAAAAATAAAAAATATATAACATTTTAATGTAAAAATGATATTTTTATATGTGCTCAAGTAAAATTTCTTCCAAAATTAAACCATAAAGAGTAGTATGAAAAACTTTTGATAATTTCTTGTGTATTTGTTCGCCAATATCAATTGAAAACTGTTATCTAAATTTTTGAATGTTTTAATGTCAAATAACGATACCTGAGCTGACATCCCTATCTCCACACTACACAACACCAGCGGCAGTACATTTGGTCCGGACGGTTTTACAAGCACAAAATCTGCTTACACGAGAGTTCTTTGGTGGAATCGGGTTGGAGCCTTCCGTTTCCGAAGCCGAGACCTTACCACCACGCTACCACGGTCCACAATGGTATGGAAATAATTTTATACTAGAATATATAAATACCTCAGACATTCTGTATGGAGTATGATAAATTACCCAAAATAAATAGTAGAGAAATTAAATCATTTAGGCTGGTTGCACACACAGCGCTTTTTTCTGATCGTTTATTTCACTTATTTCACCTGATCGCTTATTTCACAACAGTAGAGTATTGAATAGTACAAGAGCTTACACACTAGGCGGACAAATAAAGATTCGGTCAATCCGCCTTTCACTAGCTCTTTCGGATAATCAGATGCAAGATCCGAAATCCTTTTTTTCCCATTAATTGAATAAATCGGAATGAGTCAATTGTCCTCCCTTTTCCTCTTCATTCGACGGCAAGATAATAGTGATAGAATTTGTACTCTATTCATTTCAAATTACGCGTAAGCAGTATTTAGTTTAAATAACACGGTTAAAGTAAATTTATATGTTGATGAAATTATGCTGACTCTTACGACGGAGTCGGAATTTAAACGCCGTGTATGTAAGCATTTTATTTCTAGGAGTGGTCTGGGTAAAATACTGACATAAGAAAAAAACGTTGTGTGTGCAACGAGCCTTTAGAGGTTAATGTTTCTTTATCTCTAAGTTGCAAGAATTTTCTTATACAAACAACAGTAAAGGTTTCATTAGAAATTCAGCTTTAATATGCTGCTAGTATGGTAAATTTTATTTTACAAAACAAATTGAAAGAGGATAAATCCTTTCATTTCATAGCATTTCTCGTTGATCAAATTCAATCCTTTGGAAAACTTCAATGTATGCTATTCCTACGTATTCGCAAGCCTGCATAATTAATCAAATGTTAGTCGTTCTTTATTCAGGATGAGTATCTAATCAAACGATTTATTTCATTGATGGAACAACTTTTAAGTCAACCTGAATTAATCATCTTCAAAGTTATTTCAAATTCTACAATAATCATTTGAAACTGATACCACGAAATACTTTCAATGTCCACAGCCACTTAGTTTTTATAATATTCGTAAGTTAAATGAATTTTAACTTCCGAATATAACGTTAAAAGTTCCTGTGATGCCTGTTTAACACTCGGCCAGTTATATGACGACAAATAGGCAGCGCATGAGTAGAAAAGGTTTAAAAATGCTGTCCGGTCGATGGCAAGTAATTGTCTCGGCGGGACAACAACAAGCCATCTGTATTTAAATATTTTTTATTGCGTATACATATGCAGCATTCGGCAGGGTGGGGAGGTTGATGGGAAAAAATCAGTCAGTTATCATAGATTAATTCAGACATTTTTTGCTGTCTGTTCTTTCTGATGAGAATTTGGTTTTTTTTTGTTTGTTTTGCCATTTAATTTCTATAATTTTTCAAATTTAAGAGTGTTGATCTTTGTTTTATTTTACCATGTTTATTTGTGAAGCTATCCAACATTCCAATTAAACGCAGTGAAAAAGAAAATTTCAGGGAAGCCAAAATGCAATTTATGGTCAAGCATTGAATGCCTAGAGTTTATGAAATTTGTGGCAAACATAAATCAGTCCCCTTTTACTCATGCGCTGCCTACTTGCCGTCTTATAACTGGCCCGAGTGTAAACGCCACCTAAAATTTTTCAAAATAAGCAACACCTTAATTTGATTTATGAAATGATGTGCAAGTCTCGTGAATTTAAGTATCAAATTTTTGAATTAGATGCAATTTAATATAGAAACAATAATAACTATCGAAAATAAAACTGACATATGATTATAAGTTTCAAAATGCCTTTTAAGGAGTACTTTGTAACTTATTTTCTCTTATGTAATTTACATCTAATCTCATTCCTCTAAGACTTTTACAAATTTTTCAGGCTATTATATTAATACGAGGATTATCTCCAATATTAAAAAGTCTAGATAAATGTACAGGCAACATTTTTTTTTTCTATTTTAAAACGAATCGAAGGGGGAAAACTATGGTCACTTGCTATTTCCAACTTTACAGCAAATTTAAATTAAATTAAAAAAAGATTTTCAAGCAACTTTATCTCGGTATTCGATAATTTCAAAACTTTTACAAAAGAAAAGTTTGAAATTCCATCCTGACATTATATAAAGTTATTAATAAAGTAATCGTTACCAGGTAATATAAACTGTTCCATCAAAGCAATTGTTCCATTGTCATGTACACGATTTTTTTAAAATCAGCTTAACGATAATTTTAAAAACGCCAACATAACGCATTACACAGCGATTAAAAACGCAAACGATAATTTAGGAATATTTTTTTTCAGAACTCGTCTTTCTTTTTTTAAATATTAGTTTTATTAAAATTATTTTCTTACAATTGTGAACATTGTTTTGTCATTGAAAAAAAATTTCCTCTATTCATATCAATTTTGCAATGTATTCTAAAAGATTTAAATACAATCATCAAGCTTTTAGAATTATATAACCATATATCATTTTATTTTTATAATAAATGGAAAGAAGATCGATTTAAGATTCTCTATTTCCACAAAACAATCTTTTACGTATAAAACCAAATTTATCTGCCATTATATAAATTATCATGAACCTATACAATTGTTAATGCTGAAAAATATTTGATCTAGAATACTTAATAGTTTAGAGCAAAACTTCCAATTCGAATCTTATACAACAACAATAAAAGAATAAATTAAAGCAAAATTTAAAAAAAAGACAATTCAATTGCATTCAATAAAATAATACTTGATTTTATTCCTTGGATGTTCAATAATATTTAAAAATACTGACAAAAAAGTTAAAATATTCAATGCACACAAATTTATCAAAATGTCATTAAAATTCTAAAATCTATGAACTCATAAAATAATAATTTATGAAAGTTTTTACACATTAATGCAAACATTTTAATACAAATATTTTTAAAACAGTCCACTTGACAGGCATCAAATTTCTCAGTCCAATCCTTAAACTTAGATATCATTTCCAATCTTCCTAAAAATCATCCATTTCAATTTCGCTAATTACAAACCATCCGACGAAAAACATGACAACACAGAAAAAACCCCCCACAATATACGAATTTTCCAAAATGGGCTCAAAAATCCTTACAAAAGTAGTAATATCAGCCATTAGGATAGTATAAACAATCGAAAATGTTATTGTTGCGATAGCCAAGTAAAGAATCATTTCAAAATAAATCATATTCCTATCTTAAATACAGAATTCTGAATAATACTTTAATCTTAACAAATTTTGCTATATAAGGAATTAAATCATATGACATCATAGTCACATGACAAAAGTTAATTCAGTTATATTAAGGTTCCATTTTTTAGAGATAAACTAGGTCTATTTTGAAACTAACCACAGTCAGATGAAGAAGGACGATACCTGAGATAATGCTATAAACTAATGCTGACGATACCATGCTATAAACTTCCAAACCACACAATCGAGAGGACATTTGGCCCTGACTAATTTAACGTGCATCCATCGAGTCTAAAACCTGAATCTCCTTAACTCTAAGATCGCCACACATTCCATTAAATAGGGGTAAACAGTACCCATTTCTTCACAAATGCATTTATTTTCCTGCGTTCTTCCAAATCTTTGGAAATGTGCAGGAAATCTCTCATGTCCAGATATTATTTGGATTATAAGTGGATGGTATCTTCTTATTTTAATTTCCGGATTAGAAATAAAGTCGAAAGTTACTCTTTCTTTTTTTGGACCATTATGATATGCTGTTCAAATTTTGGGATTCGCTGCTAAAACTAATAGAAATAAAATTGAAGGTGTACAAAATGAAATACTTCGTATCATTATCTCTAGTTTATCGGGAATAATATTTTACACGGAGATTTTAAAAGCCTTATGCTCAATGAATTCATCAAAGAAGTTTCAAGAAATTTTTTTCAGTCAACTCAAAAATCATTAAAATCACGCAGTCAAGGAGAAAATTAACTATGCCCACTGCAACGGAAAATATGCATTTCCTTACTCTACTATTAAATGGACTTGGCTGTTTAAACCTTCTTAGAAATTTAAACTGCATCTAATGATCTGTTTTCACCTTAAGCTTTTTCAAGCAATCCTTCTTCTAATCAATCGACTCAAAAATGGTAGATTACTTGTTTTTACTTTGCAACTTTTTACCTCAAACTGAGTAGAAAGGCCTAGGAACTAAGGCTCTTCTTGCATCTGTTTCAAGGCATCTTCTCTTTTTATACTTTCGAACCCAAATATGAGGATTTCTAATAAGTCTACACTCACCCCCATTCAATTCTATGGCTATTTTAAGGATTATATGTTTGATTTGGATTAATTTTATGACGCAAGAACCCTATTTGCACATACTACACCACACATTCATAAAGAACCCAAAACACATTAAGGGGTTAAAATAAAAAACAAAACATTACGATAATAAAAAAACCTCTGCCGTTTTACTATGGGTTCATATTCTGGAATTAATTGCCTTTCGATTCATTATGGGATTATGAATGGTGACTCCGACTGTACAAAATCTCTGGAATTGGATAATTTCATGTTGTATTTAAGCATATTTGTTTCAATTCTCGGTCTAGAATAGCGAATTATTAAAAATTATAAGAATCTTGAATTATTAAAAATTATAAGACTTATTTTTACTATCTAATTATGTGCCATGATGTCTTCATATAAAATCAGGAGGTTTAGGAAAGATGAACCTGATGATAGCAATACATTTTCTCCAATAGACGTATAAATTTGCGCGTATCTCTTTTCATTTTATTTTCTGATTGATTTTAGAAGAATACATTGATGGAAAAAATTATGTTGTATGATTATTATATTGTCTCAACTTGGATCAAAATTATAATATATTCTTCCTTTTTATTTGTATATATTATTTTTATTTGGAAGGGGCGTTAAGATACAATGTGAATCGCACCTTTTAATTAAATTACTTCTTCCCTGCTGCATTTAAGAGATAGGAAATAAAGGATCATTTGATAAAAATTGATTGATTGAATCAAGTTTTAAATATTATGTAATAAGTCTTTAATCCTCTATTAGTCACAATTTCGAATACATCTATTTGCAGTATGCATCTAATAGCTGTTTCTGGAGCATTATAAGTTGAATTTCTTTATATAATAGTCATTCATTTCTTAATAAACTACTATAGTTATAAAGGAAAAATTATCCAATCATGAATATTAACAATGGTAATTTAAAAATGAAAGTGATTGGGGTTAATTGAAGGCCAATTTATTAGAGTTTTAAGCCTTCTGGTCGGCTTTTTGGTCTCAGTGTGGTAGATTAATAATTAAAAAAAATGATTTCTCCATTTCAACAAGTTTTTATCAATTCCCTTTTTGCTCTGTTTAGTTCAACTTTTGCAATTGATTTTAAATTAACTTAACTATGAGATAGAGTTTTAAAAGTTTAAACAAAGTTCAGAGCTAAATTACGAAACAATATTCAATCGCTTTTCCTTTTTTGGTAGAAATTTTACAATAGAATAAAAAATATCATTTCCAATTTAATGTGTCATATTTTTAAAACGTTAAAATGCCTAAAATAACAACTAAAAATTTTTTCTCAAATTTGTTGAACATTCTTCATGGGACTAAAAATGTATATGGTGCTGGTTAGAAATTATTTCACTATTTTGTTCCATTTTATGAAAGCGATGCATTAATTTTTCATTTCAATAATTATTCTAAGTATAAATTCCTCGTATATAAATATATATACATTGTATTCTTTTATGTTTGAATACATTTTAAATTTCTAATGATATATTCTTTGAAATGGAAAAAAGGAAACACACGAAGAATAACAATAAAATATTTATTAAGATATATCAATGTTGAAGTCCATACAAGAAACAAATTTCATTCAAAGAAAAAAAAAGAATTTTGAAAAATCTATGAAACATTACACATACAGCTTTTTCTCATGTGGTTCATAGGTTAATATCGAAAAATAACAAACTGCATTTTTTTCATAATAGCTATTTACAATGCATCAGCTCAGAGCATTATCATTTCATGTTTGCTGAAAAACAAATATCTACAACAAAAATACAGTAAGAATAAGAAAGATTGAATCAATAGTTAAATTGAAGCCTATCCAAATCCATTTAGTAGCAACAGATATGAAAGCTATTACTGTATTAAATTCAATTATCTCGAAACATTCATAAATGCATTTTACAGGACGTAGGCAAAAGAACGCTGAAATGCCATTTACCACAGCTTTCTTTGAACATGTAAATACAAAAGGCAGAAGTTTAAGCACATCCATTAAAATGGCAATAGTAAGAATGATTTTTGCTGCTTCCAAACGTACGTCAAACAAATCCATGGTTCATTTATAGCGCTTTAGGATCCTAAAATACAAGAATGCAGAAATAAAATACAGCATTCTAAAAATAAAATCATTTTCTGGATTCAAATGTAATAAAAACTAAATGAATCTATCAAAAATATACAAGAATTTAATAAAATAAACATACACAGTTTTAGAAAAATTCACAAATATCAATTACTTTGAGAATGCTCACGCATAAAATATACACGTATTATTTTTGGTAAAACAGTTGACCTAATTAATCATTAATTCAATTTTTTGCTATAAATTATGCTATTTGATTATAAAGCAGCCGTAAGAAAAAAATAACACTATGCAAAACTGTGAGATAAGCTTGAGTTTTTGTAGAATAAACTGCACCTAACTTTAAGATTCAGAACATAATTGTAGTTTTAATCATAAAGTGAATTACAAACCTTGTAGACCGAATAAAATGAAAATGGAAAAAGTTTAAAAAGTGTGAGTGAATGAAAAATATAATGTAAAATACCAACTTATTTCAAGAAGGCAAGTTTTTCGAATTCCCTGTAAGCTTCAAAATGAATCAGGTGCAAAAAGCTAGGTTTGATGATTATAGTGTGTTTTATAACCAAACGCTATTGTTGGCATGTTGTTCCAGTAACAAGGTACAGCCATTTTCATATTTCAATTCTCCGTTAACAGTTCTTTAGAATTTGGAAACAAATTTTGGGTGTTTTACAGTAAATTTGAAAAAAAAAAAATCTCAATTAACTGTATCAATGTCTTTGAAAAAGAGAAAACTGGTCGGGTGGGAATCATCTTTCATCACGGTGTGCTAGAATTCCAGTGATTATTTGCTTGTTAATTTTTTTTACCTATCTAGTACGTTCATTTTTATTTACCTATCTAGTACTTTCATTTTTATTACGTATTTTTATTCACATAGTATAGAGCAAGTATGATTATTATCAAAAGATTCGAACTCAAAATTTTGACAAAATTCCACGTTTTAGGCATTCCTGAGTTCGAAAAACGCATTTTTTTAAAATGTCGGTCGGTTTTACAGCGAGAAAAAATATTTTTTCAAAAAATGCATTGAGCTAAACAGTTAAAATTTGACATGTCGTCTTCAAACCAAATTTGCAATTTTCTAACAAATTTCGTGTAAAATATGTTGGGAGGAAGTTCTTCACTCCAACTATTTGAATATAACTATAGGTTAACACCACAATTACAGAAAGAAGAGAGAGATATATTACTAAATACACAAATTTTACTGGAAATACATTAGGTGCCAGTCTGTTTGTCTTGCTGCCCAAGTATAAGTTTAGACAATAACAACAAAATATAAAGAAAAAAATAAATAAAATTTGTACACGTTTAACATCTAAAATACAGATACAAATCAACTTTTCCATTAACACTTTGAAAAAAAATCCCCGTTTGTCCTTCTGCATTTTAGCATACATTTAAGCACGATAATTTTAAAAAGGGGCAATTTAAGTAAATTAAACTACATCCACTGTTTCAGAGTCTAAAATATAGATTCTTATCTCATTTTAAACCAAATCTGTCAAAGGATTGATCATACTTTACCATGCATTTATATGCATTGGCATAAATAAATGGACTTTGAATATTATATTTCTATCACAATTATATCTCTATAGCAAATTTCATTTTCAATAGGTTGGAAAAAAGGCATCTAAAAGGCTTATTCGATTTTCAGTTACGATAATTGTATGCTAGAGACTGATAATCAAAAACATCACCGAGGTTCGCGCATTAACTTCAGTAAAAACGATAGATTCAAATCACAGATCTATAGACGGATCAAAAAATAATAGGAGTTAGGATCCCTGTAGCGTGTTCTGTATTAGATAAAATATACCCAAATTTGGTCCCCAAACACATGAATATATGTGGTTTCGATTTGTCAAAAAATTAATACCAAAGAACACCGATTATGAAACTCTTGGCGCTGCAATCTGATAATGTGTGAAGAGAGAAGACATAACTGCCAATGGAAACAGTAAGTAACTACATAACAAATAGCAATGTGAAACGTTTATTATAACAACTTACAAATTTGACTCAAGATGACTACCACATGGGTTTTTCAACTGAAACTAGCAGTATTTCGGCATTTATTCGTTTGACATGTAATTTTGCTTCATTTTTTACTTTCAGTCAGGAACACTGGCAATTTCATCCCGCTGATAAAAAAATTTACCTAATAAGTCATGTTTACATAGTGACATAGCAACAACATCATCGACCGGCTTATTCTCGCAGAATAAGCCGGTAAAAAAGAATAGGTTTCTCAAAACATTTAAATGTTTTATTAAAAATTAATAGAGATTTAAAACTTTCTCTTTAAAAAAAATCGCAACATATTATTGCACAAAAAATATTATTGTTCAAGTCCCTGTGGAAGATATTACGTCAAATTTCCGATTCAATCAGTGATTGAAAGTAATGACATCAAGTAAACAAAAACGTTGGAACAATAAATATTTATTTTTCCCAATGTAAACAGGAACACACGTTCAACAAGTTAAAAAATCTATAACCTAACAAAACTAAACTTCTGAAGACATCTGAGAATACACGTGGCATTGTAATTGCCATACAGTCTGAAAAATTTGATGATCAGCCTTCCGCTAAGATGACAGAAGATTGCAGGTCACTACAATGGGTTTAATTGTTAAGCATCCCAGCCACACCACATAAGTAGAGGAATGTATGCTTATGATCACCCTGGAAGATGATATTGGAACCGCCAGAAAAGGAGATTCCGGATGTGGGCATTCCCCACACTTTATGACTGTGCTGCATCTAGCGCAATCTAACTAACAATTTTTATATGTGTGATGATGTATCTTGATTTATTTTAAAATTTAATTGGTTTCCAAATTTCCATTTAATAGAGCCCTTGGTAATTTAAAACAATAATGCCATCTTATTACCAGATCCACTTCACACTTTTTTTTATTTAATTATTTCTAAAACGCGCTTTTAAAAACGTCGATTCCATCGTTCCACGTCAGTAAAGCATTGATAAAAATCCTTAATACCAAAATATCTTTTTAAAAATGTTTCCCTAAGATCCTTTAGTCTAAATTGACATGTGACAAAAAAAATCCTATCCAACTCTGTTAGTAAACTCACTAAAGAAAAAAGAATCTGACGCTTTTATCTTTTATAGCAGTAAAAACAGACGCCATATCTTCTTTCTTGTACAAATTACGTATTCCTTGGTAAAATAAATCGAAGATAAAATTGTAGAAGTTTTTTCTGTTCACTAAAATTATATCTACATATTATATTAATTGAATTCATGTGTCTGCATGCAAATATATTGCAAAACCGTTCGTAGAAGCTTGATTTTCATAAAGAATTCATCAGTTTGACTCAAAACAACTGCCTCATCACTATAAAATTTAAAAACTTACCTTTCAGTAATATTAAATTATGTTTTGTTTTTAATTATAGCCATTATAAAGTAATTAAATAATACTTTGTTGCTAATATAAATCAGAGAAAATGATTCTGAAAGGTATAAAAATAGACATTTTAAAATATCACATACTACGTTGTTTTGGGTCGTGGTTCGAATGTCTTCTATTCTTTCCTCAGAAATTTACAAATGAACTTTTACTTATAACTTTCATTGTAAAGCCCTTTTAATCATTACAAATAATGTGCTGTTTTTGTTTTAGACTAATATAAATATCCTCTTTCAAAAGTTTTTCGGTTTCTAAGATCTTTTGATCTGAACTTTTTATAACAATTTTAACCCAATCTCTATGATGATTAAATTTGAAGCCTTAATATCAAATTCATTCTACGTAGCGTTAATCAATGATTTACGACTCAGAAATATTCATTACAGATTTAAGAATAATCATAATAATAAGATTTCGGGAATAAAGTCAATCCCAAAATAAGGTCCTTCTATAACTTTTACCATTATGTATCTTCCGGCGTTTAGGCTTAGGGGAAGCGTGTTTTCCCTGTGATAGGTATCTCAAATTTAATTGAATGAATAATAACATTGTTTGAAGAAACTTATTAATTTCATATTATCTTGTTTCACTCAAAAATATAACAGCCTTTGAGGGGTTAATTGTTATATCACAATCTAAAAAGAAAATACAATTATTTCACGAAACCTTGAGTGAACCATAGAAACACTACGAAATAGACCGCAATCTCACTGCAATCAGTCTATAAGAATACATAAACTCTTTAATTCTTCCAATACAAAAACAAAGATTTGGTTGAGGAAATTAAAAATATTTATTATCGTCAATATGAACTCTTATAACATTTTTTTAAAAAATCTCCATTGTTTCTTGCTTTAAGTATAAAAAGTTAGCCACAATTTGAGGACTGATTCTTGCACTAGTCAGCGTCTAAAAGTCTCAAAAAACTAAAAGGCAGTTCAATTAAAATATCGTCAGCAATATTGATTATGGTGCTACGAATCTCTGCAATAAATGTAGAAATGGGCTCCTCCTGATACAAAATAACACATTCCTAGAAATATAAAGAAAAACCCCAAAAAGAAATGCATCACTATCGTCACAAATAGAGGGTTTTCCATCACACAGCTGTAAAGGATCCTCAATACTTCGAATGAAAAGGCAAGTAAAGCAGACACCATTAACTGCTCCGAATCCATGCTCCGTCAAGTTCTAAATATAGATGAAAAGAATCAAATGTTAATGAATCCTTGATTGAGCGCATAGAAAACAAAATTAAAAAAGATTTAATGCTATGAACTCTATCTCGCATTTTATTGTTAGATGTGTTTATCATAATACTAAATTTAAGACCTATCCCCTGCCACTAGGGGGCACCTCAAAAATAAAAATGGGAGCTTCCGGTATTGGGGGTGGTTATTGCCACCTTGATGAGAGTTTAGTTATATTAATGTCCCGTTTTTGTAAAGCAATTCTAGAGCTATTTTGGAATGAACCTCATGATTTTGAACCGCGGTCAGGTAAAGAGGCACTTGACCTGGCACCTCCAAATTCCACATTACACATCACCAGAGAGAAGACGTTTGGCCGCGTCGGATTTAACTTGTATGAGACCCGCTTTGCACAATGATTCTTCGGAGAAATCAAATTTTGAACCTGAAGCTCTACGATTCCCAAGCCGAGACCTTCCCACCATTCCACGCAGTTCCCCACCTTGAAAGAAGAAAATACATCACCCTAATGGGTATCCACCTGAATGTCGGGGTTGGCTACCTCCCAGCGATGATAGGACGTACTTCCATACAGAAGGGTTGTGCAGTAGTCAATGAGGCCCTTTAAGACTCAACCACAATTTCCGCCTATGTTAATGTTTCGATGGTCCAGTCATTCTGTTTTATTAGTGTGCCTAGAGGCGGGAGGGAGTAGTCAGTCAATGATTTAAGATCTCACTTTTATCATGGAAAAAAGTTGGATTTAATTATAGATTAATTAAATAAGCTTTCAGAAATAACTCAATAGTAATATATTTGAAGTGGGTACTGTTGTTTCGAGATTAAATCTGTTAACATGTTAAGCGCCAAAGCAATCTTAACACTTTTTCCCGTTTAAACCGCGATATCCATCATTTTTGATATAACAACTGGGGGACCTAATATGTGTAGTTTAGATAAGCCTATCTACATTTAGGTACATTATTTTGTTATCTTCATATTGAAATTCAATAAAAGAGCAAAATTTTTAGATGCACAGAGTCGGTCAACATTGATTAATGCAATCTGAATGAAAATTGTAAAAACACCCAAGCGGTTAGCATTGATAATCAATACACAAACTCCAATTTTGGTGATAAAATTATGCATCAAATTTTATCCATTTAACACGTTGTCTTTTTGTGCTATTTTGCTTACATGCACTTGAGCAGACATGAATCAGAATTTTAATCTTTCAACTCACTGAATTTCGGGATTATCTGTCTTCAGACTAGAAATTCCAAATTTTCTTTTCTAATATCAGAGTTATTCAAAAAGTGAAGATCTATCGAAATGAAATGTTTTGATGATCACATTTTTTTTCTCTCGTTGTGTGCGAAAGAGAATTAATAAGTGAAATGAGAAACCATTTTCTCCGTTAACTGAAACTTAAGAAAATTTTCATATATCGACGGATTAGATAGTAAAATTGGTTAAACCTTAATATTGTAAAAATGTAAATTATTATTATCCATGTTTGTTGAATAAATATTCATTGAAAACCGTTTGATATACAAATCATTGTCACATTCCAAGTTGGATGACGTCCTGTTTTGGGATATTTATTATTCTAATCCACTGAACAGTGTAAAATATTCTAATATAATTATAAATCCAAGAGATTTTCATCTTTTAAATTGATTGATTAGTAAATGTCTGTAGACAAATCCATTTTGAATTAAATGACACATCCTATTTTAGGATACTTATTATTTCTGTCCAAGTATAAAAAGATCTAAGATTATTATGAATTCCTAAGGGAATTCAAATTCTTTCAAATTGATTGCTTATTAATTCCTTGACATAAAAATCTATGATACATTCTGAATTAGACTATTTCTTATATACAAATCAATGCACCACATTTTAAATTTAATGACTGTTTATATACAAATCATTGCACCACATTTTAAATTTAATGACTGTTTATATACCAATCATTGCACCACATTCTGAATTTAATTACTGCTTACATACAAATCACTACATTACATTCTGAATTCAATTATTGCTTACATACAAATCACTACATCACATTCTGAATTAGATGATATCCTATTTTTGGATATTTATTATTCTAATCTACACAAAAGTATAAAAAGGTATAAGATAGTTATAACTTAAGGGATTTAATTCCTTCAAATTAATTAATTTTTTTATCTTTTAAATTAATTAATTTTAGATTTAAATATCGAAATTCTGTAATTAATCGAACATGTCAAATATTAGGAAAATCACATGGTTAATTAATGAGCAAGCACATAATCCCTCCACTGTGAAAAGAGTCGATCATTATATGGAATTCAATAACATCAAACGCATTACATCATTACAAGACACATCAATAACCAACTTCTTTAGATCAGAAAAAAATGACAAAATTCATTTAAGAAGTATAATAAGAATAATTTTTTAAACTTACTTTTTAAAAACAAATTTTTGGTAAAAATCACTGTAATCTAATTTCGAAATAATGAAATTGCTATCTCACTGATATCTCTAAAATGTAAGTTTATCTCCAACAAAGAAAATTCTAACAAATGGGTGTTATTTACAAACCTTCTTTATCAAAGTTAACAATATCGATCACTAATAAAATTACTGATGGCAACTGTGATGCGATTTTTGAAGTATCAAATAGTTAGCTCTGTAACTTGGAGAATGATATGTATAAGATCATCAGTTTATGTTAGTTAAATGGGTTTGGAATTAATCTGATTTCACTTATTCATCACTTGTCCCGTCATTTTGCTTCCGAGGTTATATGGAGGGTGGGCTTGTTTTTTGAGCTTTGATAGATCTGGCAACTTGGGTCTAAATTCCGCTTAATAAACTCATTCAATGCATAATATAAGAATGTATGTCCCTAATAAAAGAATTTAAAATCCTTTTCTCTGGCTGATATTAGACGGTATAAATTTCTCATTCCAAAATATTTTTCTTCGCCCAAAACCTCAGTCATTTTGACCTTTAAATTATATATTTAGTGAGCGGCTATTCGAAACAAATTCCGGTTAAGCTGGTACTTCTCAGTATCCAGAATTTCAATTTAAAAGTTGAGTTAAACTTTTGCAGTTGTTGTACATTCCAAAATATTTGTATATTTTGTTGTTGTATGTTATTGTATATTGAGTATTCCCCACTTGCAAAGTATATTTCGATTTCAATGTGTAATAAATGATTGATTCAATTAGACTTGATCTAATGTTAGACTGTTTGGCAGCGCTCACACGAGACCAACTATTGCACTCTATGGAAGGTCGCGCCTACTTCAAAAAGATCATGTGACAGCATAAGGATAATGATGGATTGACAATCGGCCAGTAGGCAGTTTTTGTTTCAGTTTTATTTTTAGTTATATTAACGTCCCGTTTAAAGCAACACGGGGGCTATTTTGGGACGTACCTCGTAATTTTGAAACACGGTCAGATGACGAGGACGACACCTGAAGTAGCACCCCTCTCTCCACACCACGCCACACAAGTGGGAGGACGTTTGGCCTAACAGATTTAACTTGCAAGGGACCCCCTCACACGACGGTTCTTCGGTAGAATCGAGTCTCGAACCAGAAACCCTCCGGTTCCGAAGCCGAGACCTTACCACCCGGCCACCGCGACCCCTTGGCCAGTAGGCAGAGCATGCGTGGAAAGGCTGAAAAAGTGCTGCTCGTTGCTCGTTCGATGGTAAGTAATTGCAACTGACAACAACGCCGCTATGTAGTATTTTTTTTTTTCTTCTTTCTTACAGCTCATGCGTTTGTAGAATTTGGAGTAAAAAAAGTGATCTTTTGACATAGACTATTTCCGACAATTTTTACACCTTATGCTTTCTGAGGCAAGTCTCTCTCTCTCTCTCTCTCTCTCTCTCTCTGTGTGTGTGTGTGTGTGTGTGCCAATACCAATCTTTTTACATGTTACGTATTTATGGCAAAAGCTATGATGTACGTAAAAATTATCAAAAATAATTTTTACGTACATCATAAGTGTTGCCATAAACAAGTAACCAAACGCACGGTCCCAGCTCTTAATGGATTGTAACCTGAAAAACAGATACAAAAACAACATAAAAAAATAATGGTAAGGAGCCGATTCTTGTTTATATTCTGCTCAAACGTTAACGTATGTAACAGAAATTGGGCTTATTATTAAATATCAAGCCGGCATCCTGGCACAGGGGTAGCGTGTCTTCCCCGTGATCTGGGTGTCCCGGGTTCGAGTTCCGGTTCGGGCATGGCTGTTACTCTGCGTTCTGTCTGTGAGGCGTGTGAATGTGCCCCCCTATAAAAAGGGGTTGTTCAAGTTAATGAGTGTGTCATCTTCATTTGAGCTAGAAGTCAGACTTCTGCCCTCTGAGTGCGCAGGGGTCTTTACCCTCAGAAGCTACTGCACTCCCTTTCCGTGGAAACACAGATACGACATCATCATTAACTATCAAACGTAAACCAAATCTCATACTGATTTCAGACTGCCCTTTTCATAGAGGTTATATAATTGTACTTGGCTGGTTAAAGGAACTGTAATTTAGTTTAATTATATTAACATCCCATTGTAAAGCATCGTGGAGGCTATTTTGGAATTGACTTCGTAATTTTGAGCCGCAGTCAGATGACGAGGACGACACCTGAATAGGCACTCTCCTCTCTACACCACAACATACCAGTGGAAGGACGTTTGGTTTGACGGATTCAACGTGCAACAGACCCCCTTACTCGACAGTTCTTTGGTGGAATCGGGTTTCGGACCTGAAACCCCCCATCCGGTTAAGAAGCCGAAACCTTCCACCAAACCCCCGTGCCTTCTTAATGGAGCTGTAAGGTATTATTAGAAGTGTTGTGGTGTCAGTTTGAATATATACAAATGAAATCCAAAAAAAAAGCAGACAATCTTATAGTAAGCTGTCTATTTTAGGCTCTTGGCCGGTAAAAAAATCTTTTCATAAAACATAAAATTTTTCACGGGCTGTAATTTCGGAACAATCTCTTGTGCAACACTCTGATGCAGAATTAGTGGAAGAGTTAGATCCCAGGGAGTCTGTGCCGCTCGTCCCATTCATGTTCGACGGGATGGACGATTAATACCCACAAAATATGTTTTTGTCACTTTTGAGACACCTTTTCTCCCGAAATTTATACTGCTGGATACTTACGATGCAACATTCGCCCATACGTACCCAATCCTCTGAGATGTTATCAGTGTCAGAGATGTGGACACTCACGACAATCATGTCGTGGTACAATGGTATGCGGTAAATGCTCTTCATTTGATCTTGAAACTAATGCCTGCGATTCAGAAACATTGCAATGTCCGAACTGCATTTTCTAAATTTTACCCTGAGTGGCTAATGGAGAAAGAAATTCTGGACATTAAAATTAAAAATAACATCCTTTAGAGAAGCCAGCCAAGTAGTTAATGACAGAACACCCAAGTCTGGTGTATCGTATTCCTCTCTTTTAAAATCGAAATTGGAAAACACTTATGCCAGTTCAACTCAAACCGAAGAATTGTTAACGAAGGTCGTTTGCCTTCCGCTCAAAGAATTACAATCTTTAAAAACAGTATAATACCAACGAAAAAAATTTCGACTAAATCTACCTATTATGTATTTAAACTTGCAATGCCTCAAGATGCTACTTCCAGTTGTTTCTTCATCTGCTGCAGTTACTGCCTGTCATACAGACTCTGAGGCTTTAAACAATCAAAAACCGACAAATGAAAGAAAAAAATTAAAATCCCCTGATATCAGCAATCCATTCACTTCCGAAGAACTTTTATCGATTAATCCACCCTCGTTGGACCTATCTGAAATGGATATGGACTCTTCTACGCAACCCGTCGATGTTACTGCAGGCAAAAATAAGAAAAAATTACTCCGTAAGTGTTAACTTTTATGGCCACACTTATTTCATGGAACTGTCGTGGCTTTCGCAATAAAACGCACCAAATTAAGGACTTTATCAACAATTATTGCCCTGTCTGCATGGTATTTCGACTTACTTAAAACCAAACGATCCTGCAAAAATTAAATGCACAAGTATAATCTTGAAGATGTCTGCTTAACTTGACCAAAACTCGTTTTATGAGATGTCTTTTTTCTCCCTTTCTATATGATTTAGCGCTGTCACATTATAACAAAAATATACATGTATGCTGTTTGTTTCAAAATTCAAACACTAGACGATTCTCTGTTGCTAAGTAGTGGTACGTCGAAGGATGAGAGATTATTACACCTTCTATTTCAGGGAATAATATGAGTTCCATCTATTGCTAAAGGCAAACATCTCATTTCATCTTTCCTCTTCTTTGATGAAACAGAATCTTCCTGACGCATGCGCAAATATGAGAAGAGTTTTCGAATGTCAGAATGAATAATATATGGACTATCATTTACAATGACTTTGGAAGGGAAGAGACGATGCAAATCATAATAATTTCTAGCGCGATATAACATGTTAACCAGCTGTGACTAAATATATCAACGCAAAACGAAATTAATTACCGGTTAAGAAGTTAACATCTTCAGATTTCTATCCATTGGTAAACTAAAGAAAATGGCGGAAAATTTTTCGCAATATCGTTTTTTAGAGGACTTGAAAACTTATATTTGATAATCTTAATGTTAATGCTTGACTAAGTAGTTCAAATATTCGATCTATTTTGTGGGCCACGGTAGCTTGCTAACAAGGTCTTAGCTTTGAAACCGGAGGGTGTCAAGTTCGAGACCCGATTCTACCGAAGAACCGCCATGTAAGCTGATCTGGTTGATTTTAAATACACCGGGCCCAAAAGTCCTCCAGATGTGATGTATTAACTGTAAATGAGGTGCCAGCTCAGGTGACGTCCTCGTTCAAAATTACGAGGTTCATCCCAAAAATAACGTTAAGATGGGTTCAGACCAGGCTTATTATTGTCTGCAATAGAAGATCACTCCTACTTCCGGAAAATAACGTGATACACCGTACAATGGCAAATGATTGTCCCGTCGGGACAAGCGTTGTCCGCGTTGTCTCAAGTGTTCACACTAGGACAATGCCGGGAAATAGCAGAGAGGCAACGTTTGCGGACAATAAAAAGCCTCGGGTGAACCCACCTTTAGGGTTGCTTTAAAACAGGGCGCTAATATACGAATCTAACAAATCTAATTTCACAGGTCTTATACGTAAAGAAATCTATTTTCCTTCCAAAATGTTTCATTATATTAAAATTAACCTTAATATATTTATTCAAGTGCATTCAAACATTTTCGGAAAACATTCTGTAATTGCATAAAATTTAAGAAATTGACAAAAAAGCATTCTATAAAAACACTTTTATTAAATGAATTGACAAAACAATTGTAAAATTTGTAAAAATTATATGAGACTTGTAAAATTTGTCACATTGTAAAACAATTGCATACAAGCAATTATTCTCGTCTTTCAACCATGTCGATTTCAGCAGTGAATCTCCTAACCAGAAAAATAACCAAATTTCTTAAATAATGAAGGAGTCTTTTCAAAACATAACAGATCACCATTATGTACGCCACTAACAAATAAAAACAGTATACTGTTCTGCAAATGCGAAGAATAGCGTCTTTGTAAGGAAGTAAACATTCGTGGAGGATATTCGATAATTTCATGGAGCCATGAATTGCTCCAGTCTTCCAGATCATGTTTGGAATGTCGTATTCTGAAAAAAAAATTAATAGTTTAAATCTTAATCTAATAAAATTGTAATAGTTTTAAAGTATGGGACTAAACTCGGGATGAATTTTATGTGAAACGCTTGAAAACTTATACTTTAGAACATAAACATAAAATGGATTGAAAAAGGATCTATAAAATCAAAATATGCCAATTTTTACCAAGCATTAGAACTCACTGAAAATGTCGATGTTCATTAAGTTGAGTTGAGTTGGTGTTTAGTGGCACAAAAGCCCTTTTTGGCCATGCTGCGCCACTTCCTTGAAATTAAAATATCTATTTCTATT
>JAPMOQ010043084.1:1189057-1207719 GCA_026543055.1 Argiope trifasciata
GTTTTAATCAATATCCAGGTATCAAAAATGGTGCATCTAATTAAAAAAGTGAAAGTATTTCTTTATATCTGACTTTGATACCTTTGCGTGTCCTTTTATACATAGTTTAGATTCCTAACTATCGCTGTCTGTAACATCAAAAAGTGTTTCATTTGAAACAAAATAAAAACTTCAACCTAAAGTTTTAAGTATAGTGACGTTTTTATGTTAAGTGTATATGTACTGACGTGTTCATCTGTTCTATTTTTTAGCATGATTTTCGAGTCAAATACTTATATTAATTGTAAACTCTCGAGACTATGTATTATGTTTTCCTGGTTACATTTATTATTTTATATTTCATATTGATTGATTCCTTGTTTTGTTAATGAATTATTTTGTAAGTATTTGTCAACTTTTTTTTCTACTTGGGAAGATAATTTTTAAATGTGTCTATTCAATTATGATTAAAAACCACTATAGTATACGTTACTTTCCACGATAACTTTTTTGATCAAATTGAGTAATCTTTAAATATTTGTAGTGTTTTCTCGTTTCTCTAAAATCTTGCAAGTAGGTAAGGAATATCATGTCAAATAGTTAATACCAAGTTATTTCAAAGTTCTATCGTCTAGAAGGTTCAGGGTTAAAAATTAAGTCGCATTATATTTATATCAAACAAAGTCTGTTTAATTAACAATTGTACTTACTCTATGCATCTAAAATAATCAATGAAATCAAATGTTGGTACTTTATTATAAGATTGAAGTATTCTACTTCATCTGAAAACAAAGAATGCAATAATAATGTCTGTATAAAATCTGCAAAAAAAAAAAAAATGTTGTTCAATTGAAATAGCTTTTCTTTGCATACCTAATATTTTACTCATAAATTTACAACTCAAAATTCCAAAATTAACACAAAATTTCAAGACGATAATCCCTTACATTTATTGTTGAACTAATGACTTTTGAAATTGGTACTGCTCTGTAGAAAGTAGAAAATTCCGTATAAAATCCTTTTAACATTAACTTAAAAAAAACTAACCACATTCGTTTTCGTTTCATTGCTATTTAATCCTTATATACTCATTTTTTTCAAAGTTTATTTTAAAATGTTTTTTGAATTATATTTATTTAAAAAGACAAATTTTTAACAGACGGGGAATCCTTTTATTTTTTTTAAATACCTAAAAAATAAGAAGATGCGGATAAATTTTTCGGTAAAATTCAAATTAAAACTATAATTTTTTTCATAGAAATAAGCAAATCCTTGTATTATTACTTCAGAAGTACATGACTGGTCAAGTTCCTTAATCTGGTAGGATAGAAGATTCATGGATAGGTACACTCGTCTTCCAGAAATCTTTCAAGCAGTAAATGTTGGTGGACTCGTGTTCCATGGCAATGCTTGTTTTCATTCAGCAAGACTTGTGGTCAAATTTCTTGAGCAAAAACACATCAAAGTGAGGAAATATCCATCCTATTCACTCAATCTAGCCATGTGTGACGACTATTTACAATCTAAAAAGAACTTACAAGGAAGTTGTTTTCATTCCAACGATGAAATCAATTTCTAGAAATGAAGGGCTCAAGACATTTAATCTTTGGATAACTCACCAACCGAAGTGTTGGAAGAGTCTTCTTTGAACACTCCTAAAATTTCGTAAGTGTAACTTAAAAAGACCTGTGGGTATGCCAAAACTTTCAGTGACCCACATACTCACATTCGTTGTCATTATAAAAATTCTTTGTTGGCATGTTTACGATAGTATTAATCAAAATTAAAAAATTATTTTGAATTAAAAATTCAGGCCCCTTTTATTTATTCGTATGCATAATATTACATTTGTTTTTTAATAAACTATAGAGTTCTTTTCCTTAGTGACTAAAGAATCGCATTTCAATTTTTCATCTTTATTTTTATAAAATTTTAAAACTATGTTAATGGTTGTGGAACCTGCAATAAATCTCCCCTTTTCCTTTTGTATAGATTTTTGAGGGAAAAAATGGAACTAGACCTAGTCATTGGAGCTAGCATTTTCTTGTTCCTTTTTACAGCTTCATTCCTGGGCATAGAAATTGCTTCCCATTGGTCCATGGCTCTAAAGATTCCTATAATTTATGTCACGGGGATTTTCATCATGAATGTGTCCATCATATTTGGCCTCAGCATATACTGGTGCTATTATAGATGTAACAAACCCACAAGGCATACTCCAACTTTGACTGCTGCAAAATTTACTGTAAAATTATGGAGCTAAACTAGTGCTTCATAATATTCAGAAACGATTATGTGATTGACTGCTTCATTGTCAAAACATATATTCTTGTTATGAGTTTTAATCAAAATGGCTTTATGAACGTCATGATTTTTTTAATTTTTAATTTTCATGTCTTTTAATATATATGTAAAAAACTCCCCTCGAATCTGTTATTAGCACTATGCATCGATTTTGTAAATAAAACTTTGTTTTTATACTCCAAATATATATTGGCATTACTTTTTTCATAGGGAGGAAAGCAGAAATAAACACTTATTACACAGATAGTGTGCTGTAACAAGCGATAATAAAGTAAACGTTTTCTAAGTTGAATGAAAAAGAAACAAATTTGTAATCAATGTTGTACTTCAAGCTCTAATAGTTCCTTGTAGTAATTTTGATTCTGCATTGTCCGAGGCTACTTATAATCCAGATCTGTGAATCATGATCATAGGTACTTATGGCTGAAACTGCCTATAATCCGGATATGTAGATTTTTATCGTTGGTATCTTTAACCCAGAGTACCTCTAATCCATATCTGAGAACTTAGATTATAAGGAGTTTCGAGCAGTGCTAAGAAATTAGCAGGAATGCAATATAGCTTCCAAATCTAAGGATTGACCAAAAACAAGTTTTTATCCTTAAGGGCATCCAAAATTAACCGCTTAAAATTGTTTTCTCTGGAATGTTATCAAAAACTGTGTGTAATCAATTCATGAAATTAACAGTGTAACTGCCAATGTCAAAAATAGAGCAACAAGTATGCATCTTATAATTCCAATTTCACAAGTTTGTATAATTTGTCATACTAAGGGTACATATTTTAACTAAAGTGGTCACATTTTTTTTGAACCTCAACCCAGGACCCTGACTGTTAAGGAATGAGCACTCCCAAAAAATTGTAAAACATAAAAGGCGTAAAATTAAAAAAAATAGTGAAACAGTTAATTGTTTTAAAAAATTGGAATTCCATTCTGGCCATTCTTTATAAATATTCCAAAATTGGATTCATCCAGCTAAATCATATCAATGAATAGAACCTTTGATAGGGAGAATTCTAACCAACTTCTAAAATTTGAATTATTTTTTATGAATTGTTTATTAGTAAGAAATGAGCATAGAAAACAATTTTTCTTTCAAAGTCTGAGACATACAAAGTATGTTTTTAATTCGGTGTGATGCTAATACTGTTGGCTTGGTTATATTGATTACTCGGTAAAATATTGTATTAGCATCCATTACATATTTTGCTAACTAAGTCAACATAAAATAACATTCATGTTGTGAAATTATTTATAAAAAATTTTGGTTCCACGATTGTTTTAGGAATGAATCCTGAACATCAAGTACTTTTGAAAATAAAATTTACGAAAACACGTTAACCTTTTGGACTATAGTGGCTCCTTTCGAGCACCATTTATAACAGTAGAACATGTTCATGGTTTTTTTTGTTGTTGTTAAGATTGTTAAAAATACTACATAGTAGTAAGATGTTGTAGATTAATTTTTCTGGGAAATTCAACTTAAAACGATTATATATATTTATTTCTCAGACCATAAAAAAGTTCTTGTGTGAAGTGAGTAATTATGCATTGAATTATTTTTCCAAGCTCAAAGGTTAAAACAATTTTGAGTCTTTCGATTTATTTTCAGAAACTTCAGAAAATGAAGTTTCCAAATCAAAGTATCAGAGAAATGTTGATGCAAGAGAAATTCAAATGTGAGTCGAAAATAGTCGAGCAACTATAGTTTCAAAACTAAAAATGCTACAATCTAAAGAATTTAAAGCAGTCATTTATAGTTCTTGTACAGACATAAATTTCCCTATAGATTGTTTCTTTGAAGCTCAAAATTCTCAATTCGATCATTTAAAAACTATTACGAATGGGTGTCTTTTATTTTTTAAACAACTTTTGTTCACATTTGTGTGAATTGTGCATTTTTAGTAATCATATAATACTGATACAGAATGTCTTCCCCAATTAGGTGACCATTAAGACATTCTCCAAAGAACTTTCTTATATTATTATAAATACATTTCTTCAATTCTGTCGCAGATCTTCGGGGGAGGGGACAATTCGAAAGAAGGATGAGATGCTTCCAGCAATGGTGGTTGGCTTTCTATACCCTGGAGAGTACATGAAAAGGTGGGGGTATGACTCCCCCTATCGATGACGCAATGTACTTCCTTAGGGAAGGGCTATACCGTGAGTGGTGATGACCCTTAGGGGACTCAACCACAGTTCTAGCAACTGTCAGTGTTGAGACGGTCTGGTTATTCCGTTATTATCATCCGTGTACCTTAGGGCGGATAGGAGAGTCAGTGATATGACTGACTACACCGATCATTTATTAACTGTCAATCGTGAAACAATCAAAATAGCCTTTGCACAGTATTTATTGTAAATTTTTGCTCCTTAAAATACCAATACAAGTCGTAAACTTCTACATTAAATAAAAATGACAAATTAAAAGAATTTCTTTCATTGAAATTGAAAATGAATAGAAATTTTCCCCCCGCAGATTTAGAGAAATAAAATGAATATCCATTATCGAATATCTTTTATCTGAACATAGCATTTCTAAGCTCAACTAGCGAATATCACAAACCCCCCATATCATTAATTCACGTGCCCTTTCTGGCCCTCATATTTGGCATTTATAAATGAATGTTTCATCTTCTTAAGAGTTATTAAAAGGAAATTAAACGAAATATAACCTTTTTGTTCGTTGGAAATCAAAACATAACTGTTGAAACTTTAAATCCAACACAATTATAAGTGTTCCGGAAACACAGAGATTATAAAGGCAGCAGGAGGTAACTCATCCTACACTTTATTCAACAAGTCTGGTATGTGCGATGTTTCGAATAGTTGCAAATAGGCGTGCTTTAAATTCACGAGTCATTTGATAGAAGGGAGAACAAATATCTCCTGTTTGTAGCTCTAGGAATAAAGAATGAAACACGTGAATAATAGAATTTTTTCCTCCTTTCAAAGCTTTGCCAAGACACACAGAAACCAGCAGGGATGATCTCCCCCAAACTTTCTTGTGTATTTTCTGATAAAAGCACTATACCAAAGGAAGGCTTGCAGGAATGATACTGATGTATAACAGTTAACCTTTAGAACCTTTCGCATCAATTTTGCATTTTTATTGAATCTCTATCGACTTATTTTTGACGATTTATACGACTATTAATGCGATTAATAACATTCGTAATGTGATTAATAACGTAAGGAATGTTATTAATAATAATCAGAAATCAAATCTGTATTTCAGATGCGCTTTTCGCAATTGAAACAAAAATTTGTTTAAAAAATTACACTTGTAATCGCGCAACCTCTTATCAAATTTAATGTTTTTAACTCATTGCGTACTTGAGTTATTCCGTTTGTTTGTTTCTGAAAGTACAGACTGTGGTGTACCTTCAGATTGATAATATATCAATTAGAGTAATTAGACTTTCAGAGTTTAATCGGTGCCGACACTGTAGATGTTAAATCCTTTTATCCATCTGACTATCTTCGATTTTTAATTATCAAGTTAATTTATATTCGAACAGCCAGTCAGTATTCATCTAAATGGACTTCTCTGCATACTTATATTCGAAAAGATTTTGCCCAAACAAATTTGGTATAAAAACCCTATCCGAATTTCAGAAGTCTAGATCAAAGCTTTTTCGAGTCATTTTTGTGACAGACTTTCCAAAAATACATTTTTCCAATTCAGGAAGGCCTAATTGTGAAGATTCTCGAGTATTCCAAAATATGTATTACATATGAGTAAAAAGTGTGAATGAGTTATCGTACCAACTCTAGATTTCATGTTTCTAGACGGGCTCTTATTGAAAACTTATTACTGTATTATATTTAAACTTTCAAGAGTTATTTTTTATTTCAAGGGAAAGGGAATCAAGTTGCACTTTGTTTCCTTTTTTTAAACTTTAGTACAGTTGGTTTATTTATCTATGAATATTCTGTACTATGACTCTGCTTATAATTACTCTAACTAGATAACTTAAATATATCTTTTAATATATGTATATAACATATAAGATGTATTCAAGTATATGATAACTTAAATATATGTATTAATATTTAAAATAAAGGGCAAAATCGAAGAATTTTTTTTCTCAGAACAGTATAAAATTTACCAGTGTTTTTTTTTTTTTAATGCTGAGAAGAAACCATGAAAGAGGACCATGAGTGCATGAAAAACACCATCCACGGAGACCTTTAATTTCGTCACTTTGCAAACTATCTCATCATTCTTTTATTCCCCAAAATTTCATCACTCTTGTGTACAAAAAAAAAAAAAAAAAAAAAAGGCATAACAAGGAAAGCTAAACAAATGTAATTAGAAATACTTTAAATAATTTACTGGTAAGAAATAATATACATTGGCAGTTGAAAATCATAACACATAAATATAATGTTGTCAACTCAATCCTATAGTCTATCATGACGGTGCATTTACAAATACTCTGTATCTGCAGAGCCGGCAAACTAGTGAGTGCGGTGAATGCTATGTACCCGGGACCCACAGCTGAAGGGTCCCCACCATGATAAAGAATTAAAACAGTCTTCTGAAAATAATAATGTTACACAAACTAAAAATCTATAAGTTTGTTTCCATGTGGCTGGCTAAACTCGACCAACGTCTTTATTAGGCAAAGATCACAGTGATAACTATGAAAAGGCGGGGTAAGCTCATTTATGAATAAGGAAATCCACATCAGACATGTTAAAACAGAGCAGCCGGCCCGGCGCCCAGAAGTCGAGGCTGAGGTTGGGTTCAAATTGGTTTGTAAATTCTCAGCTATCTACTTTTGTCTATATCTAATGCAATATTTTTTTCAATCCTTTACATTGCTAGTTACTAAAATAATAAATCCTGAACCTTCTTTCAGCAAATTAAAATTAAATAAAGGATTATTATCAGTCAAACATATTGCTTAAACGTTTTTGCTATACTAAGTATCGAAAAACGAACTGAAAAAATCGCAATTTTCTTGGAGTAATTAATAGCGAAAACAAACTCACGTGTCATTAAATACATATGTAAATGTTCGGCGTTTTTTTCCTTTTTACTTTGCTAATAATTTAGGGCCCCAAGGGTTTATTGAACCTGGGCCCCTTCATAAAGAAGGCCGGCTCTGTGTATCTGTAGTAATTGGTACTGATACGAAAACGGTTCCCAAATGGAATTTTGTCCGGTGCTTCGCTTGCTATGGTATGTGCGGTGATGTCGCCATCGACCCTAGTTTAGGTGACCATAGTTAACCTTATCAAAGGACAAAGATAACTTCGTTTTTGATAGTGATTGATAAGTGTTTTAGAAGAGAAAAGAAAGGCATGCCTGTTTATATATAGTAAAAGAAGAGGCGGGGATTCTTCAGAGAAAAAGGTAAAATTATGGTTAGTTATATTTAGAAAAGACAAATAAATAACCGTCATGCTGTGCTCATAGCATTGACAAAGAAGACGTGAAGAGTATTAGCTAGATTATATTCACCTAATACAATATCATTCAGCCTTAGTTTGAAATTCAAACTAAGGCTGAATGATATTGCAATGAATGGTGAACTGTTGAAAAATGAACAGAAGTTCTAAAAATAAGCTATAATGCATAGTAGGAGGTCATATTTTTTTCTTGTAAAATATATCTTTCTGCTTTCAGGTTTATTTTATCAACTTTGGACATCGGGTTGAATCTTAAATACATTATGTGTCACCCTGTGTATAATAAATGGTTTCTAATGTGGAGACAATGGAATCTTATCATTTTGACAGTGAGCAGTTTCGTGTTTTTGGCATGTTTCATGATAGGCTTGGCATCAATATATGTGCCAGTTGTTCCTGATTTAATGACAGTCATAGGGATTGTAGCAATATGGTGTCTACTTCTGACAGTGACTTTGCTTCTAAGATGGTTCTTTAAAGGGTTTTCTGGTATTGTTCAGACTCCTACGGATATTACTGAAGCCACTGAGCAATCTTCTACAAGAATAAATGAAGCCTGCGATGACGTTGTACAGTCTTCTACAAATATCATTCAAACGAGCCACGATATCATGCAGTCTCGTAAAGATAGTTAAGAAAGAGATAAACGAATAAATCAGTTTTCTGCAGATACCGATGATATAGAGATGGTTGAAATCATATTGTGAAACGATCTCAGTTTTTGAGCAATAATTTATTTTTGTCATATAATAATGCTGTAACTGTGAAAACGGTATTGTTTTCATTAATTTTGAGTGTTTTTATAATCTTAATAAATTGTTTTATATCATGTTATTATGAAAAAAAATATGCTGTTTATCTTATACAAAATAATCCTTATTCTGATATTTATTTTTAGTGGTAGTACAAATCAATCATAACGTCCAAATATGTCAAATTATAACTTGATGATTATATAATAGGGATATAAATGACTAACCTTTCTATAAAATGTATGCAGTAACATTTTACATGATGCCACAGAATCATATTTTGAAATACTCACGTTGTGTCAAAAAATGCGTCCGCGCTTTTGATGTCCTAGAATCCCTGATTGAAAACCAGTTTCAAAATTGATTCGTCTTTTAGGTTATTATATTGGAATTTTTTAAAAAATGGAGATTCCAACATGTTTTATTGATTAGAATCTTAAAAGCTTGATTGGTTTTCTTAAGGCCTTATCACACGGCGAAATCTCGTCTGCACTTTCCGTCAGTAATTTTCCGTTTCTACTCTCAGAACCGGTCAAGCAAGTTTTATAATCGACAACTTTTTCTAACCAGCTAGAAAATGCCATCGATAGTGATAGAAATACTGTCCGCAAACGAAATTCAACCAATCATGTAAAACTTTGACGTCACACAAATGACGTCACTTTCGCTGTCGTTTGCTGTCGGCAAGTGCCGACGATATTTTGCCGTGTGATAAGGCCTTTAAAGAAGTGCCGTCATCATTAACTAAAAGACGTACTCACACAGACGAAATGTTGTCCTGCTATCAATATTCCAGATATCTTTATCAAAGATTAACTAACGAAAGATATGGTAAAAAATATTATGCCCATTGGCAATGTAGTGCTGCTATCAATCTGCAGTACATTGAAATATGTCTAATTACATTAGAAGTTTCATTTTCTCGAGAAAAGGAATTTTCTCTATTCTTTAACTCTCATGAACAATAAATTCAAAACTGTAACAAAAATCGAAATGAAACAAATGGCGATGCACTAATAGAAGTGGGGAATAGCAATTTTTTTTTAAAAAAAGTAATAAATAACCTTTAATTGGGTAGGATTTAATGAACCGATATATTTACAGGGTGTCTCAAAAACCTTTACCATGGCTTTTATTCCTTAAATATTGATCATAGACATATACTGTATAGTTACAAAGCTGAGTAAAGAAAAAAAAAAGTGGAAAATGTTATGAAATTGATTAAAGTTTTCAGGGAGATTAAAAGATTACAAAACATAATTTTTTATACGGATCGCGTACAAAAAAGAAAAAATCAGAATGAGCAAATTTGCGCCCTCATTCTCATATAAGATAATGTAAGAAATTTTACCTTTCGATCATGAAAATTCTCAGATATGTTAAAACAAAGTTGGTGAAGGGTCAATCGTAAATTAAAATGCAAATGTTCACAGCTTCAGTACAGATTACACGACGCAGGAATACATCATAAGGAAACACTTCATATCTTTAGTTTCAAATACTAATTTTTAAATGAATGCTTCCAGATAAATACTTTTAAAATTTTATATTAATTACAGAACATAACTTAAAAATAGCGCAGTCAATGAATTTGCAAAAAAACTTGGGTATATATTTGCATATGAAAACATTTCTATGGATTTCTTTTCTGGGGTCGTTTAAGTTTAACGGTTTATTTGTTACCTCTCTTAAATAAATCACAATTTCAACAACACATTTTAAAGGCTTCTCGTGACATCACCGAACAATAACTTGATAATGTACAGAAGTGTCATCAGACGAATGCAGCATGGATGGAAAACATTTTAACAAGTTATGTAATATTTCCTTTAAGTAATTATTTCTACAAACTTTTAATACTTTTGAACCAATAAATAGCAAAATTATTACTTATTTATTTAATCATTACTTTCTTTGTTAATTTGTGTATGACATCCAAAATACGAACATTCGACATGCTTTTTCGTCTTAGTGAATTCAAATACAGGCATCAAAAATTGTTTAAGTTGACAGTTATACAGTTTCGTATCTTCGAAACTTATTGTGATAAAATGCTGAAATTTTGTACACAAACTTATTACAGAAAACTTTTACTCAGTAGAATTCTAGGACTCACTAGGAACATAAATTTTGTATATTTTAAAGTTTAATCCCCTGAAAATATTAATCCATTTCATAACATTTTGCATTTTTTTAAACATAACTTTGTAATTTACCATATATGTCAGTAATCAATATTTAAAGAACAAAAGCTGCGTCAAGGTTTTTGAGACACCCTGTATAATAAAAATTGCAGATCTTAGTACATTAACATTTGCTATTTATTTGTACTTAGGCTCATTCGGAGATCAAAAAATCAGTCAATTAAAAATAAGAATGAAACGGTTGAATTAATAAAAAGTAAAACTTGAATTCGGATTTCACATCCGATAATGCATATCAAATAGACAGGGTTTTGTAACCCAGCCAGACTGACAGATGCTCAATCATCTGAAAGATTTTGCTTGAAATTTGATACAAATCTACATACTAAATTTTATCTATTCAGCTTTTTACATTTCAGTTATATTTAGTTTTGCTTTCAAAGTCGAACATCTAGCGAGTGTGTAAATATACAGTAACATTAGCGGTAAACAATATATTCTATGACCTAAAAAACTCCCTGAAGACTCAATACTAATCACTAAAAACAGATTGAAACAAGTAGATACACAAATAGGAAAAAAAAAAAAAAAAATGCAGAAAGAAAATATTAACAATAACTCTTACACTTTTTAAGGGCAGAATATTATGAACCAGGATTAATATAAAATAATAAAAATAACTGATGTCAATTCAATGACTTTGAAAGAAATCAGCATGAAAAAAATGTAAGCTGGAAGTTTATGATTCCATAATTTTTATATATGCCTAATGTATTTTTATTTATGCTTAATTTTATTCCCACATCAATGTGTATCAATTTAAACATTAAAAAACCCCTTCCAGATGCTAGAAAACAAAAACAGAATTTGATAATTGCATCTAATAATGGAGACAAAAATAACAGCAATATATTAAATACTAAGTGTTAACTCTTCATATCCCAATTTGTTTGTAGTATATAGGGGTATGTTTTCGATGTCCAAATTAACAACTTAAAGCAATAAAATTACTAGTATGTATTTTCCTAATTTTAAAATACAAATAAACTCAATTAACACTATGTTGTACTTTCATAAAGTTCTTCTCGATAAACCCAGTTCTAACTCTGCTCAGGTGGGGGAAAAAACGAAATTTCAGCAAGGCTATTAATTGCTTATTGAAGGTTGTGACTCAAACCTGGAAAACAATTCTCTGTGTTTTCCCTGTATGCATATTCAAAATACAAGGAAATGAAGAAATAACACTCGTGTAATAGTTATAATGCAATACAACTTTAAGGAGTGGACAAAGCAAGGAAAGAAAGCAATAACTGAAATTTATATGAAACTATAACAAGTTAAATGAAATTTGATATTTACATAATATAAAGAACATTCTTTCTATTTATTATATAGAATTTTGCAAGATAAAAGTTATATATTAAGAAAGGGAATATATTACATCTCATGTTCCTTAACTAAGTCGCAACAAAATTAAGAACCCGAGAGAAATAAAATGTAAAACGTTTCTATTATTTAATGCAAATAATTGAAAGATTACTTAACAACAAAACAAAAGAACATTACAAAGCAAATATACTTTAATTCATTTTTGCCACTTCATGTATTTGGATATTCATTTCAGCTATCAGTTAAATGGAGTAAATTCTTAACAAATAAGGTATAACATTTTCAATGTTATATTTTTTTTTACCTATTTCAGAAAATGTATGTGAAAATATTTCTGATATAGCATTGAATACACTAAAGGATAAAAGTGACGTAATAAGTTTCAATGTGCCTACAGATTGAATGTCACTATTCCCATCAGTGAAACATATTCTATTGTTTCACACAGTTACAAAAGTCTTGTATATGCTCATTATTCACAATTCAAGAAGCTTATTGAAAAAGTAAACTCTCACAAACTGATCTATACAAAAGAAAAAGAAAAAAAAGAGAGAATGGAAAAGATGCGAGTTTGCGCTTTACACAATCATGTATGGTATTGTTTTATTTTTGGAAGCAATAACTATAATTTTTTATTCTTGCAATTGGTGTACTTTAAATGGAAAAAAATAACTAAGAAACTTGTAAATCAAGTTTTTAAAATTCCCTCAGAAATTTTTTTTCCTGGTTTTTCCTGTAGTGTCCCAGCCCTGTTATTATGTAACCATCTCAAAATACCAGACCTAAGTTAACTCATGTAGCTTAACTTTTTACACACATTTTGTTAAAATAACAAGCTACTTATTAACAAATTCAACCACAATATAAATAATGTAAAAAGTGGTTCTCAATAAATAGTGAATAAGCATTGCAAATTAACAGACAACAAATGAAGAGTACCTGAAAAAAATATCAAGGTTGGCAGAAAAAATTCACACTTTTGGGTAATATTATATTATTATATTTATAATACAATTAAAAGAAACTAGATTTTATTTCAAGAAAATATAAAAAGTCAATTCAAAATAATGAAACTAAATAAAGATGATTTATTCACAATAATGAGTAACAGCATTAAAAGTAACTATTTCAAGATTTGTTCTGATCTGGTGGGCGTGAACCAAAAGACAGTCCACCATTGGCCTGCATGACCGGGTAACTTTCTTGTGGAGCTGATTTTTTTGTAGAGTCTTCACCATCTGAATCACCAGAACTGTCTGTTTCACCAGCAAGTTCATAAGCATTACTAGGAACACTTAATTTAGGATCTTTCGGTTCATTTTGAGAATCTGTGGGTGCTTTGGGTTTGTCTGTTCCTTCGGCATCTTTTTCTTCCAAGTATTTTTCCCACTTTTGCAATCGTTTCTGACGTTCCTCTTCAGTTTCAATGACTTTATATTTTGTTTTGCCATCCCACGTTTCTGCTGTAAGTTGGCGTCCCGCGAACCAACGTCCATTCATAAGATTGATGCATTCATCTGCCATTTCAGGTTCAGTAAATGTAACTGAAACCACACCTTGTGGGTTGCGCTATTAATAAAAAACCATTTATAAATTCTAATTAAAATAAATGAACATGAAAAAAATTTCATTTTTTATATTAAAAAAATAAACACAAGATGAGAAAGGCTTCTGAAAATTTTTATAAGTAATTCAATGATTAAATAAATCAATTTTACAAGAACATTCATATAGACAGTAATAATCCATAGTAATACATGATTATTCATTAAATGTTATAATAAAATTCATTAAAATTTAATAATAAAAGCAAATGTGTTTTGTAACTCTAGAAGCCAGACAATATGACTTAAGAATTTCAAATTTAAAAAATATAGATTTTAGACAGCGAATTTAGTTTAGTTATATTAACATTCCGTTTTACAGCAACACTAGGTTTATTTTGGGACAGGTCTTGTAATTTTAAACCGTAGTCAAATGATAACAAAACCTGAGCTGGCACCCCCTCTCGAAACATCCACACCACACCAGTGAGCGGACATTTGGCCCCAATGGATTTAACATGAATCAGACCCGCTTGCATGATGTTTCTCCAGTGGAATTGCATCTTAAATCTGAAACTCTCCGACTCTGAAGCCAAGAATTTACCAACATGCCACTGCAACCCTTTGGAAGGTGATAATATACTTTCAAGTGATTTTTTAAAAACTTCAACTGAAAATTAATCATAATTTTTTTCTTAATTCCCAGTGCAAAAATTAATTTCCAATCTTAAAAATTTATATTTTCAATAATTTTGAAGTTTTTTACATTTATAATTAAGATTTAATTTTGACATTATGCAATAAGTAAAAATTTTAAAGTATTCCCCCTTTTAAATATTGTACATACAAATGCATGATTGCCTCATAGAAATGTTTACATTCTACATTTAAATTATTTTTAAAAGTAGTAATAATGGCTAAAATTGCCAATCTACAACCTTTCGAAACAACCTCTTTCGGTATGTATGAGTTTTTACACCTACATTTTGCTCTGAAAATAATTTGCTTCGTTACTGGTTTTTGAACCTTATTAGGAAAACTTTAAAGAAAGTTATCATATTTTCCTGACAGAATGGTGAAAATTTTCCTTAACTGATTAAATTAAATTAGGTTAATGTTATTCTTTTTATTAATAATTAACAGAAATAAAGTACAATTTATTTTTTTAAATAAGACAACTAAAATAGCTGAAATGGTTGTCATTATCGAAATAATTTCAACAATAATTTTTAGACAACTTTTGTCATTTTTTTTTACGATAAAATAATAAAAATTAAACCAAAAGTTCTGAAAATGTTTCTCAGTTTACAAATACAAAGTTTTCAGAGGAAACTAAATCAGCTTATTTAAGGCAATTAAATACTTGTTTAATCTGAATGTTAGCAATCTACAAACATTTACAGTTATATGATGGATCATTTTAAAATGACACATTCAAAGATCATAATATAGTAAAATCGCGAAAAAGAGATACTGTTACTATAAATACAATTTTAATTTAAAAAAATAAGAAATTGAAACAGTTTGGTTACTTTTTTTACATTATAAAAGTATACACAAATCATTTATGGAATATGTTTTAAAGCAATTTATTGCTTTATAAATTGTCTTAATGTTGACTATAATATTAGTATAAATAGTAAATGAATACCTAAAGTTAATCGATAGTTTTAGATAAACGTTAGTTACACTAAATAGCAAAATCATGCAAAAAAAAAAAAAAATTTGGTATTTATTTTACAATTAATTGGAGATGTAGAAATATGCCAAGAAATAAATGTCTTAAGGAGAAAAAAATATTTCATTTATGAGAATAATATCTATCTTTACAAAGACAGCTATATAAAATGAAGTAATAATTAAAGCCCCTTTCCCAATAAATCAGATAATTAAAAATTAAGGAAACCAATGTTAAATTAATAAAGCATCAAGAATCTGCTCCAAAGTGGAGAGTTTTTTTCAAACAGAATATTGATTGAAATTTCAAATTATTATGTTTGCAAATAATCGTGCCAGAATATTTTGTGTTAGTGTAATTTGGTGGACTAAGATTTAAATAAAATTATGCATATTCACTGATGATTGTCTTCTTTCGAGACATTTTATTTTTTTGCAGGTAAAACAAGCAGAGATCCATTTTTCCAACTTTATGACTGTCATAGCATCAAAATTGAAAATGTAAAAAATAATTTTCAAAATAATAAAAAAAATAATATTCAATTAGATCACTTTTAAAAACAAAGTTGATATATGTTAATCAAATTTTCAAAACTTCAGCATTATATTTTTATTTACAGGCACACACATATATCCAGAAAAAAAAAAAAAAAAAACTTAACACATAAATAATTCTTTCAGGAAATAACAGGAAAAAAAATTCATTCCTTCAAAAGTTGAGAAATATCACACCCAAATTTCATTATGGATAAATATGTATTTGCTCTCAGATTTTTTAAAATAAACAAAAGCCAAATATAGGATCTCAAAAAAAAAAAAAATCCAATAATAATTATGACTAGTATTGAGTTATTTTTAAATGATATTGTCTACTTACAAATTTAAAATTATTTTTTTAAAAAAAAGTTCAAGGAATTACTTACATCATATATTACAACTTTTTTAACTTCTCCACATTTTGTACATTCTTCTCTAATGTCATTCTGATAATCTAAAAGCAATGTTGCATCCTCCTGAAAAATATAATGCATTTTATTACATATATGCAAAATATGTTTTATTTTATAAATTTCACCAGCCTCTAATAAATGCAATGAATTTATATAAAAAATTTAAGAGATTAATTTTAAAAACATATATATAATAATTTTTCATATTCAAATAAACTGAAAAATTTTAATCACTATAAACGAATTTACTGTTTAATTCTGTTTCCTAATATTGGTTTTTCTTTGGACTATTTAATTCACAAACATGGAATTTAAATAGAAGAGTATATTCAATATTCAAATAAATTAATCACAGAAACAATATATATATATATTAAGCAGTTTTCATGCAAAATTTTTAGCAAACATTTTTCTTTTCAAAGAATTTTTTAAAACAAGAGATAGCTAAGGAAAAAAAATTCTAAAACTACTATTTTATTTCTTGAAAAAGAAATAAATAAATAAAACTATTTAAATTTTTAACTATAAAAAAATGGGATTTCTTCAATATAAAAGATTGTTTTATGCAATATATTTTAACCAATCACTAAATGTTTCCTTTGTTTCAATAATAATGAATAATAATAAAAAAAAACCTTGATGAAAATGCAATTACTATTATTAAAAAATGTGAAAAATAAATACATTAAAACTGTTGGAATAATGTCTAGATATATATATATATATTAAACATTTCGAGATATGGGATGAAAAGAGAACAGAAGAGAGCAGAAAATGGAAGAAATAAGTAATCTTAACTTCTTATCAGAGAAGAAGTAGAAAATAATCAAGGCAATTTTCGATAAAATTAAAAGTGCTAAAGATTATGAACATTTAAATACTGAAAATATAAAAAGATTCTCAGATTTTTCTAGTAAACATTTTAATAAAAACTTACATCAAATTCCTTTGGATCAAACATATTTTTAATAATGACAGTTTTTTCATTTTTAGATCGTTCACAACCGAGCTTTTCAAATCCCCATTCAAACAATCTAAAAGGAAAAGATAGTAAAAATTATATAAACACCAATGGACATAATGATATGTGCTGATATTGAAAGATAAAAAGAACTAGCAAATGCACAGGATGTAAAAGCACTCCAGAAAATTATGCAATTTTTCATAAGAATTATATAAATTTCATTTTTTTGAGTTTCATGAAATTGAAGAAAGACAAAATAAAATAAACAAATTTTCTATCTTTTATGATTACTACTGTTTTCCTAAATTGGTTTGGTTTATATCATATATAAAAAATATCAAAGTAATCAATGAAATTTCTTATAATTAAGAATGATTAAATAGTTGCTTGATCAGTATCACAGCTTTTGGATTTTTTATCCCCCCCCCCCACCGAGTTACAAAATAATTGTATAGTTTTCTAAATACTCCTCCTAAAAATTAATAAAAATACAATTTATATTCCACCATGTTTATATATATATATATATATATATATGAATAAATGGAAGAAAAAAGAAGAATGCTTATTAATTTCAATGATGCATTAGAAAAAATATAAACAATGAAAAAGATGAGCATTCTAATAAAATAAAGTATATGGGAAGGAAAAATGCAGTTCTTTTTTTAAAGAAACAGAAATATTTTTTAATTAATTTACAATGAAATTACATCTTATAAAATATAAATTTTTATGTATTAGCAGCGTAAATATTTTATGAACTCAATTCAGAATGGATGGAATTTTTGCTTTTTCTTAAATTCAAATCTAAAATTCCCAAACAAAAACTTACGTGGAATTAGTCATTATTACACAATAAATAATGACTTATATAGGAACACACACAAAACTAATTAGAAAATTTCATAAATTCCTAAAGGAATACAAATAATGCTGTTTGAATGATTTAATATTTTATTCATTTATAAATTATGTATTCTTTATGGGATTAGATAGTATTTTCATACATCTAAATATATTCATGCTTATTTGTCAACTTTTATAAAAGTTATAATATTCACAATCTTCCATTCTTAGATTCTAATAAATCTTAACTCAATAATATCAAAATCCTATTATTTATGCTATCTGCGAGAATATTGTTAATTTTAAAAATCTTGTGACTTCAGAAATAGAGGAAGAAAATCAACTCTATGATAAGACAAAGTGATAATGTCTACAATGGCAATGAAATAGAACTTACTTTTCTCTTTTCTTTTTCATCTTTTCTTTCTCTTTTGGCTTCAACTTTTTGGGCTTTTTAGTAGGATCATATTGCCCTTTCAATTGAAATTTAGCCCTTTCCACATGAAGAGTCTTTCCTTTATATACATAACCATCCAAAATATCTAGAGCTAATGAGACAGATTCAATCTAGGAAGCAAAAAATATTATCTTTACACTGATGTTTGCAAATAGTTTTCTTATATATATATATATATATATATATATATATATATATATATATATATATATATATATATATATATATATA
>JAPMOQ010043084.1:1207729-1231163 GCA_026543055.1 Argiope trifasciata
ATATATATATATATATATATATATATATATATATATATATATATATAATGGCTTTATCATGCCTTTCTATAAACAATCTAAATCTAGCCCAGAAAAAAAATCCATATAAAAAACATTTCATGAAATATTAAGGAATTTATCTATTTATGCAGATTACAAACCAAGCTTTGTTCTATTTATATAAGGTTAATATTTTATGCATATAGATGATATTTTTCAGTAATAATCTTGGATTCATAAACTAAATAATCAGTTTTGATAGTTTCCAAATTAAAAAAAATATTAGCCATTCTAAAGAAATGCTTTGAGATAATTAATCTGAAATTCTAAATACTTCTATCTTTGAATACTATTAGCTATTCCAAAGGCAACTTCTGATGTAAGGAAGACAACTATACAAATTAATTTTTAAAAATGATTTCTATGATTACAAATTTCAAGTTATCATGTAAGAAAATTATTATTTTTTAAGTCATTACTTATCTTACTTATAATTCCTTAACCAGTTTGAAGCAATCAAGAGACTTCTTTATCAGTCCCTCTCTATACATGTATATTGGTTGAAATAAATTCCATTAAGACAAAATATTTAATTTTCAATGTAATAATAATAGTAAATAATAACTCTTCAATTCTTAATTTTGACTTTTCAGAATTTTCTACAATAGCAGTTTGTGAATAGCTGATAAAGCAGAGAGCATTTTTATATGAAGAGAGTCCTCATCCATTTTATTTAAAAATAAGCTTTTTATAGGTTTAATGAACCAAAAGTATTCTGACCAAAGCCAGAGAGAAAACAGGAAGAAAAAAAAATGCTTATATTTATAAAATATAAGAAAAAAATAAATATTAAAAATGAAACAATTCTTTTCTATTAAGAATAATGCAATTGAAAACAAACAAAATGAAATTAACAGAATAAGAAGGAAAATAAATATGTTTATTGCAAAAAAATATTTAATACATGTAAATTATGGAGACTAAATATTTCTAAATAAAACAATTTTTTTTTTTTCAAGAATCTTTTAAAATACCTCCACCATTGTATAAAGAGAATGCCATTAAATGTAAAATTTTACTTACATTCTCAATCAGTTAGAAAAAGAGTCAATAATAAAAAATATTGATTTTTGTGTTTTGTCACCAACCACATCAAACAGTAAGAGCGACAAAGGAAGGAAGAGATAAATTAAGTGGTTTGACATTTTTTTAAACAGTTACAGATTTTTTTTCCCTCAATTATTGCTCACTATAATAAAAATAATTGTTACATTATTATAAATAGGTAAAAATTTGAAAACAAAATTCTGAATACGACTTTCCCAATTTTAAAAAATTCACTGAATTTCTGAATAGGAAAGAAATGAAATACAAAACAGAAAATAAAAATGAAAAGTTTCTTAAAAGATATAGAATACAAACTATGACTATTTTTTTAATGTGTGTGTTACTACAATTTTTATGCATCCTTAAATATATATTTGGGAGGAGGATTAGTTTTAAAATATGAGTGTTCAATATATATATGTAATAAACACATCTGAATGAAAAAGAAATGAAGAAAAAGAAAAGTTTTTTTAAAAGATATTGTTCAATCATTTATAAATTTTAAAAGCAAATAACAATTTCAGAGTTTCTTGTAAAAATTAAGCATGTAAACATTATCTAGAACAATAGCTAATTTATAAAATTATGTGCATAACATAAAATTATAAAATTTATGACTTTATAATCTAGAATTTTAAAATTTATGTAGCTTGTCAATAACATCATACTTCCTGTTAATATATACAAAAGAACAAAGCCAACATATTTTATTTTCATGATGAGTCAAAGGTGTCTAAATATACTTGATGAATAAAAAGCAAAGAATCAATGAAAGTTTTCTCAGGTAATTTTATTTACAATGCATTTTTGCTCTGATATAAAGAGAAAAATTCTAGAACTTATTGCACGATAAACACTTTTGTGACTATTATAGATCTTGTATCAAAGTTAGGAAAATTTATTAACAGTTTGTAATGTAATAAAAAAATATTAAAAAAATATCATTCAAGGAATTTTTCTAATAGCATGGAAAATGAAATCTTTTTCAGAGTAAAAGGTATCTCAATAGAAATCATTCATTTGAAAATGAATAGTATACTGCATAAATAAGTTTATCAAAAAATAAAATAAAGCTGGAACTGTATCTAATAAGAATTAAAATATTTTAAAAAACATTTCATATTATTTGAACAAACAAAGTATCTTGTTAAAAAGAATATATTTTAAATTTAAAAATGTTTTGTAAAAAGAAAAAAAAATTAAATGGCACTAACAAAACAATATTTTGGTGGAAACTGATTTAATAGATTCTTACTTCTAATCATAAAAAAATACCAGTATTTATTTTTACTATTGGTTTTCATTTCATTTTTGGAATCAAAACTTCCTTTAAACAAGTATATTATTTTATTCATATTGTGAAGATTTTTTTTCACACAATAAGAAGTATAAAGCATCTTTTAATAATATTTAAAAGCCATTTATCTGAATAACAATATTTAATAATAATATTTAAATAATATTTAAAAGCCACATATTATCATTTGAATTAAATGAAATAGCTTAATAAGCAGAATATTTTATAGAGGAGCAGAATAAATTACAAAGCAATTATACTGAAAGTTTATTTTTACTTCCAACAACAACAGTGTAAAAAATTCAACCACCACACCATCCAATATAAAATAATCATAGATCATTTCAACAATCTTAAAAAGAGATAAAGATAATTGATACAATACACTATATCATTATATACGAAGAATTTAAAAGACAAAAGCTTAATTACATAAAAATGCAATTAAAAAATTATTTTTGTCTACAATGAAAATAAAAAATTAAATAGTTTCTAAAATTAATTTAACTTATCCTCCTATTTTTCATGAAAAGAATTTATCCAAAGTAATCAAAAACTTTTTTTTAAACCTTAAATTACATTATATACAAATATTGAATAAAACTAACCTTTATATAACAACACAGTCCATCACCTTTCAGCTGTCCATTTTCTCGGTACAGTTTTACTCTATATTTCATGGTAGCTGGGTCTTTCATGACCAATCCACATTTACCCATCAGTTCTGCAAACTCTTGTTCTGTTACGTCTAAAGGTAATCCAGTTACATAGACATTTGTATTGTGTGCATCATCTACTTCAAACCAACCTGTCAATAAAGATTACATAAAGAGTAATAAAAATTAAATTTTGCAACTCTATTAGCACTCTAAAATGGAGAATTAGTTATCACATTTTTAGATAAAATTTAATTTTTAGGCAACTCATATGAATCATCAATCTTTTTTCCTCTTAGTCAGTTCTTGGATACGATGTATAAATAATAATTTATTGCATTCTCACTCAATGCATACTAACTGAATAAAAAAAATAAGCTTCACACTTAATTTCTGTATATTATCAGTAAAAAAATAATACACCGTTAAAAAAACTAACAAACAAACAGCATAAAAATAAGCTAGAATGAGCTCAGTCATTAATAATAAAATATCCAAATTGATTTAATGATTTACTATATAATTTCAGAAGCTTTTTAAGTATTGTCTAAAATTAGAAAATAAACTATTAATATATAAGCACAAAAATGATTTAAAATGCTAATTTAACAATATTGATATGGAAAAGTCCAAAATATTTATTCAAGGAAACTATGGTAGTCACCCTTAATATCACTAGAAAATTCCTATCCTTTCCATTAAATGTGATTGCATACCCAAGGTGCATGCTTTGTTCATTAGATATATTCTTCCAATGAGATAAAAAAGGGTTTCTGGGGACTCTAAAGATGGAGAAGCACATATTTGCTTAGAAAATATACGCTAAGTGCATTCTTTATATCAATCACTAAAAAACAGGCTAATATCATAGTTCCAAAGATGGATAAGGAATGTTTCTTGGCATTGAGAAAAAAAATTCAAGGGCTGCAGTATTCTGAGACACTTGAATTCAAGTGATCTTAGGAATAAGAAGATTAAATAAATATGCATTAGTGCTACAAATATTAAATATAGCATACGATTTAATAAGAACATACTTGGTTCACTGGCTTTACGTTTTTCTCCATGTTGTTCTGCCGCAGATGCAGTATTGTCAGCATTAGCTGTTTCTTCTGAAGGACCTTGATAATTGTAATTTGATTGATATTTGGCAATGAAGTCGTCATCTATCTACAAGAATAAAGGTTGAGTTAAATGATTGCTTTTTAATATACCTTTAATTAATAGAATATAATTTTTTGAAAAAATTAAAAGGAAAAAAAATATTTAAATGCAATTTTTTTTTTAATTATTTCACATTAGACAAATTACAAAGCATCAAATGGCCAGAAAAACATTTAAGTTGAAGAGTATTTCCTCCTCATTCAAAAAAACAAGACTAATAAAAAAAACTGACAGAAATAATATGAATATATAAAAATAATGATTAAACCAAAAATTTAGTTTGCATTTATAACATCATTTCTCTAAATAGGTTATGTTTCTTAAATACTAGAATATTTTTTTCTAAATATTATAACAAATTTGGATAGTCAAATAAAATTTCAATTGTTGCAAAAAAATTTACCTTTAATGTACAAAAAATAGAATAAATAATGAAACTATTTAGCAAAATTACTTGAAGAGAATAAAAATAATTTTTATTTTTTTAAAAATTCATGCATATGTTTATTTTTGAGAATTTTGAATTTATAAATTTCCAGTGCATAAAGTCATATATATTAATAAATTTAAAATTTACAAGAAAAATGAAATAAAATACAAAACTTTTAAATATAATTACAAAGAGAAAGAAAAGAAGATATAAATATAATCAAAATTTTTTTTATCATTGGTTGCAAATGGCATAATGTTAATAATGCATTATGATTTACATATAGGCATTTCTCAAAATATAAATATCAGTTTGAACAAATTATTTGCTAAAAAAATAGTTGTTATAAAAACATAGTCATTAAAAAAAGTGTTTAAAAATGTTACACAAATGAAAAAATATTAAATCTGAAATTCAATATGAATAATAGAACTATTTTTCCAATATAACAAACATGCTACTTAAGATGATTTTTAAAAAAAATTCATAAGAATAATGAAAACATACTTATGAATACCTATAGACTTAATTCACGAAAATGAAATAGAGTCTGGAAATAACGTTATATGTTTGTCTGTTTTTTTTTTTTTTTTTGAAAAAAAACAGTCCTAGAAAATAAATATATAAACCAATTTCTATAGTTTATGAAGAAAATTCACTTAAAAAATTTTAATAATAAAATGGGAGATTACTTACTTTAGGGAAGTAAGCTTGTTTCACAGCATCCCATTCATATACTGTTCCATCTTTAGGATCTACATAAGTATAAGGATCTGAAATCCCTTCTTCACTAAGTTCTTTCTTTTTTCTTTCTAACTCTTCAAGTTTTAGCTGTTCTTCAAAGTCAGCATCAGCCATTGCTATCAAGAACGCTTATGTACCCTGAAAAAAATTTATCGCAAAGTGCTAATTAAATGTTTTTAAATAGCAGTAAACAGAAAATAAAAAAACACTTATTTCCATGGGAGGAAAATCCTATATAACACAAGTGTAAAATTTAGGTTTTCACAATAAATTTTATCCTATATATCTATACTGATATACATTTTTGATTTTCTTGTTTATATAAATTAAAACAACATAAAAACAATTAGTTAATTAAAGTTAATAATTTGTAAAATGTAAGAATCAGTTATATCATTTACAAATTATTATATCAGAATCCAGAGCCTACTACTTTTGGTGATTTTATTATACAGATGGATGAATTTAATATGAATGCATTTTTCTTGGGATTTTTTTAGACTTGCTGTTCTTTTCCAAAGTTGAATTGCATTTTGTTTTTGAATTATATGACTTTACAAAACTAAACACTACATATTACAGCAGTCATTAGGTTTATTCTGGATCCTTATGATTATATCCTTTATTATGGTAAATGAAACCATTAAGGTAATAAAATTTGCTTCTATTGCAAAGGAATCTAGATTTGATAAGTCTAGTTGTATTAACATTCCATTTTAAAGTAACATTAGTGCCATTTAGGGATAGGCTTTATAATTTTGAACATCAGTCAGATGACAAGGATGACATATGAGCTGGCACTCCTCTCTTCTCACTACATCAACAAAGGAATGTAGGGAAAACTTTACTATGTATGTAACTAAAATTGTGTTGTTTTTCTGTTTCTTAGTAAAGAGATAAATAAATAAACATTTTCATCTGGCTTCAGGCACTTCATTGCCATTTTAGTAAAATCAAAACGCAGTGACATATGAGCAAAAACATGAAGTATTTTCATTTCTGAAAGCAGACAGTATGTAATAGGAAGCAAAATATATAAAAGTTCCAGAAATAAAGTATATATTGATAAAAATTGCAGAAAAAATTTTATTTAATAAATAGGTTTTTAAATTAAAAAGAAGATTTCATTTATGAAAATTCATTTCATTTATGAGAGTAAGCATTAATTTACTTTTAAAACAAATATTTTGTCCAGTTATACCTGTGGCCTTAAAAAGAAGATTCATATACAAAATTATTTAATTATTGACTGTTATATTATCAAATATCTGTATATTTAACTCAAGCTAGTTTTGAAAATTACATACAATTTAGTGAACCATCTTACTAATAATTAATTATTTGGAAAACGAGGCTCAAGGAAAAAATAAAAATCAGATATGTTTCACTAAATATTCTGCAAAACTATAAAACAATAAGTAAATATTTTAACGGAAAGCACAATAAATTACATACAAAAAAGTGACAAGAAGTTTTCAATTAATATTTAAATTTTAAAAAATTAACAATAAGAAAACGATTATTAAGAAGATTAATTAGCATGAAAATACGCACACATATAGATAAATAATTCAAATTAATAAATGGTTCGAGTCAAATCAATATCAGCAATCGAACAACTTATGATAAAGTTCCAGCATAACAAAAAAAAAAGATAGAAAAAATCATTAATTCAAGAAAATGAGGGAAATACTGCTATTATGTTAACACATAATAAATTAAAGGAAAAACGAAATAAAATATGCACCCTTTACCAATATGAAATAAAATGAAATATTATTTATTACAATATGAAATAAAAAGTGTTCAGGATAATTATTCCTGCTTACAGAATTAAAAGTGAATAATTGATTATTTTTCAGCTATCGAAATCTTTTATGCGAAAATACTCCAAAAGTTAACAAAACGAAAGTTCTTCGTAAGTACAAAGAATCGAAAATTGGATTTATAATTTGTTAAGTTTAACAAAATTTTAAATTTTTATGTCTCACACAATGCATTCTGTAAATGAAATATTTATTATAAATGAAAATTATATGATATCAAACAGATGGCAGGTCGTTACAAGGGTATTAATCAAATTTTCATAACAGCATTTAGAGAAAAATCGTGAAGTGGATGACATTTACTTATGCAAAAATTCTTCAGTGGTATTCTGGAATGATGAATTTCAGAGACAACTTACGATAAATAATTCTGATAAACTAAGAACTATCTCATTGAATTAATGATGAGACAAAACACTACGATTTTGTTAATATTTCATTACTCAAAGCCACTTTTGATATAACCTTAATACTCCAATTCAATTAGTAAACTGTTTTTAGATACGTACCTAAAAACTGAAATAGTTCAGAAATTAATTATATGATGTTGCTAGATTCGTATTCTTCTTCTCAGCTGCTTTATCTCTAAGTACATTAACAAAAAATAACATACAATGCTATTTTAAAGCATGCATCGAGTGTGGTAAACAAAACGGCACACATGCGATATACCATTAAAAAAAGATCTAACACTGTTACTCTGCATGGAAATATTCGTCGTTCATTGGTCAAATGTTAAACGTCATTGCATGATCGAAAGATAGAGTTTATTAGATTTGGCTGGTGATTCTACTAATGGCATATTTTTGAAATTCTGATTTCAATAAAGAAGAGATTAAATTTAAAATGAAGAGAAAATTAAAAAAGAAAAAACTCTTTTTGCCGTATAATAATTCCTACAGAATCATTCGGTAAGAGCATCTCTAATTGTAATAACATCTCCCAAATTTATGACGAAAAGAGAAGCATTTATGTGCCAAATTATTGGCTGAAATCTTTCCTGAAATATTATTAAAAGTACAGCAACCCTATGTCACCAATAGTACTGTTGTTAACAGGTTCTCCAACCAATCAAAAACATGGATATTAAATCGCTTCATTTGTGTTGCGAAAATTGTAAATATAATTTCATATTATAGAGAGTCCATTGTTTATTGCAATTCTAATGAGATTGTTGATGAGGAAGAATTATCTAAGTTTTTTTTAACATCTAGCGTACTTATATACAAAGTGCTGTTCCATTATACTTTAATAATGTAGAATAAGTTTATGCATACATAAGGAAATGGTATATTAATTGATTGGAAAATGAGCTGTTGTGTACCGAAATGCTTATCAAATAAAAGGTGTGATAAAGAGTTTTCTTTCCATGCGTTTCCCGCAAATCCAATAGTTAGAAAGAGATGGGAAACAGCCATTTTTGGTGATGACTTTTCTTTGAACTTACGTTCTGCTCTCGTCTGTTCAAGACATTTCATTTGTTCGGATTTTCGAATGAATAAAATGCGGAAAATATTAAAAAGAAATGCTGTGCCAACAGTCGATATTCCTATTCGTAAACATCTAAAGTTATTCAATCCAAATCTTATAAAAATGGCATCTGGAGAATTTGAAACGGATGTTTTAACAAGTAGTAATAAATATTATTATTCAAATGCTGTTAGTTATGGTTTAAAAATTACGCACTTGAAAAATACATTAAAAGCTAAAACAAGACAAATAAAACTGTTGGAGGAATCTCTTTCAACTTTAAATAAAAAATTGGAATACTATGAAAAAAGCATTGAGTTCCAGAATATAAAAAGAATCATTGAACTTCATGAAAATGGACATGGAGATACCAGAACATCTTTTTTATTGAATCAAATAAAAAATTTTGATAAAGCAAAGCCACACTGGCCTGAAAACATTCTTCATGAAAGTGCAATGTTACATGTAGAATGTCGTTTGGGATATAAAGCTCTAGTAGAAAGAAATATTTTGCAACTCCCATCAGAAATGACATTACAGAGATATATAAAACATATAACAAGTAGAACAAATGAGTCAGAAAAAATGAAACAAAAACCTGAAGAAGAAACTTGTAATATAAATATTGAAGGGATATTTTATTCCAGCGAAAGCTGAAAAACGGATGTAAAGTTGAATAATGGCATAAAAGTAACATATCAAGCAGATGAAAAAGAGCATACCAGAAATGTAGATATTTATTGTACAGTAAAGACAAGTTTACACAAAAGAATAACTAATGAGCCAAATTTGAATGCAGAAGTCAGAAATTATCAAGAGTCACTTTCCTTTGAAAAACTAAATGTCTCAAACATTCATTCCGAAATTCCAACTTCAGAGGGGTCTATCTTATTTAAAAATATCTTCCTTAAATTATATGCATATGAAACAAATGAAAATAAAACAGTACATAATCGTAAAGATTTCTACTCAACCAAAGATCTTTGGGAACCACAAACCAGTGTGAAAAGTCAAGATAAAGGAGCTATGACTATTTCGACAAAAAATCTCTGTAAACCAAATATTTAAAAAATTAGTGAAAATCTTATCTTAAAAGCTGAGGAAGATATTTCATATGTTATTCTTTTATGATAAAAAACCACATAAAGTTTATTATTTATAAGTTACCTATATTTTTTATTACAAATATATTCATTTCATATTGACTTTTAATCATTCTTTACAAAACATATCTTTGACAGATATTCTTTAGTAATAAACATAATACCTGTCAAAGATGTGTGTCCTTTGAAAGATTTATGAAGTTCTTTACAAAATTATTTATTTTTTAAATTGCTGATATAGCATATTATTAAAAAAAGTTTTTTTAACCTGTATTTCTTAACTTATCTTGTATTTGTAAATATTTTTCATTTTTAAATACATAAATTATTTTGTTTAACTTTTCGGTAAAATCCTATTTTAGCCCACCTCCGGCGACTTTTTCAAAATCTCGCCAACTTTTCAAAATCTTGCTAAATTGAAAGTATTTGAAGTATTCTCTTCAGATGTTGTCAGGGTTGCCATTTTAGAAACATTATCGCTGATTATTTGGCGAGAATTTGAAAAAGTCGCCAAAGGTGGCTTAAAATAAGATTGACCCAACTTTTCATATTGAGGGTTTCCAAATATATTTTCATACAAAATATATTTTGATGCATTATATGAAATATTTTCCAAACAAATTGCATCCTTTTATGAATAAAAAAATTTTTTATTCATTTTACAGGTGCAAGAAATGATTTTTTGTAATTTATTTTCTTGAACTTTTCTTGGATAAAAATAAGAATATTAAAGAAAGGTATAAAATATAAAGAATTATCAGTACCCTAATAAAACCATTAACAGAATTTCTATATTTATATGTGCTGTTATATCCATCTATATTCAAAATCACATTTTAAATCAGTTTTATGTTATGGAATTTCTATTTTTGAAAATTGACTTCTTAATTTTCAGTATTTTATTAGTTCCTGAAAATTACTTAATATGGAAAAACATACTAAAATATTGTATTTTCCTGCAAAACAATTTTTAAAATAGTCTAAATTAAAACTTTATAATAATTAGGTTTTTTAATATATGTACCTAATGGTGCTTTTCAAAGGATCAAAGACATGAAATGTTAATTATTAATAAGCAAGAGTTAAAAAATATGTTTATTTGTTATATGCTAATTGGTTTTCAAGTCAAAATGTTTTTTCTGATCTATTTTTGTACATTTATAACGAAAAAGTGGCAAAAAATGTTTTACTAAAGTTTTTCAGACATTTACAATCAGAAACAATTTTAATAACTAAAGTTGAACTATTCAGAAAAAATAGTTTCAACTGCTTATTTTAATTGAAGTAAAATGTGAAGTACGTTTAAAAAAATTAAAAGTTAAAAAAAAACATTTTAACCACCTTATTTATATATCATTCAAAGTTTCATGAGGAGGTGGCTACCCTAGCATTCCTTTGACCGGATTATTTTTTATTGCCATCTTTATTATACACTAGCCGCCTTTGGTGACCAGCTGGTTCGCCACGAGTAATGCGTTCTAAAATTTTCAATTAAGTCACATATTCATTAGCCTTGAAGTAATTCCGGACATTGATTGACCTGAAATTAAAAATGTATTTTTCCGTGATGCTGCCAAAATATTAAATATGTTTTTTTAAAGAAATCGAAAAAGGAAAAATATATATATATTGAATAAATAATTTAGATGTTGCAAACGATTATAGAAACCTTGGCTTTGCATTTACTTTTACATTTAATATTTACTTTACATTTATGTTCTTTTATTATTATTTATATTAATAAAATATTTACTTTTACATTTTATGTTTCTTTTATTTTATCCAGTCACGTGCTAAAAGTATCATTTCTTTAGACGTAATTTACGATGATAGTTTTTTTTTATTATTATTTGAACTTCCATCATTGTTTTCTTTTATTTTATCCAGTCACGTGCTCAAAAAAAAAAAAAAACATGGTCAAAATATTTCTTTAAAAATTCGTTAAAAATAGAGGCTTAAGTTATACATTAAAACACTGATACCATTAGAAAGCTAATTTTTTAATCTTTAAATTGATGTAAAAATCATGTTTGTGCGATAATATTTTCGGAAGTTATAGTGGAAAAACATCGAAATTTCGCTTATATTTTAATTAATTCAAATTCTAATTAAAAATTCGAAAAAAGGGCTCCAAGGTGCACATGCCCAACCTCCAAGGTATACATGTACCAAATTTGGTAGCTGTAGGTCCAATGGTCTGACCTGTAGAGCGCCAACACACACACTCACATTGAGCTTTATTATAAGTATAGATTACAAGCCACATGCTTGCCTTAAATTGATACAAAATAACTCATTATTGTTAGATTTTTGAAATAAATCTTGAAGTTTGTTTTTTAAGAAACTATCGTGTATTATTTCATTCTGAACATTTAAATATCATGTACCTATTACTGGGAATAACTTTAAGTATTCTAACATTTTTGAATTTTTCATAAAGAAAAAAAAAGTATAAATGAAATCAGAGAAGACATTTATTGTGTGAAGTGTAAAGAAGTTAGTGCCAGTTCAGTGATTTTCAAAAATCACTGAATTGGCAAGTGTTAATTGTCCTTAACACTTGCCAATAGCATATTGTTAAATATGCCCAATCTGACTGAAGTTCCATCAACAGAAAAGTGCCTATTTTTTTAAAAAAAAACATCTTATAGCTGCAATACTATTTAATATTTTTCTATTGTTTAAAATATCTTACTTCCAAGTCATTTGAATCTGATTCTATTCATTTAAATTTTGTCTTATTTAACTTATTCAAATTCACCACTCTTAATATTCAGTAGCATACTTCTGCCACAATTAAAATTTAGTTTAAGAAAACAATTCATTTTTATAGAATCGAAAATGGAAATTTCATTTCTTTTATGTATGTACTTTCTTTCTTTTTTTGGGGGGAAAGGGGGGTACTCACTGTAAGTTTGGCCCACTCATTAAATTCAATCCATTTTTTAGTCATATTAAATAACAAAGCAAAATTTAATGCATTCCATATTCATTGCTTAACAGCTTAAAATGGATGAACTAACAAGTCGCCTCTGGCCACCTTAGTTAACTAATCACCAAGGCGACTAGCAAGTTTACCACTGATAAAATTAAAAGGAGTTAACCAAATCCAACATCTCTTGATGTTAAATGAATGCAAATAACTAATAAAGCATGTTGTGACCCTTATGGAAATATTACTTATGACTGTGATATGCAATGTGTTATATTGTTCCATACATAACTGCACAAGGGTTAAGACATTATCTTTAGTCATCGATAATGCTGGTATTCGATTTGAATAAAATTATTTCAAGCCAAATCTTCATTTCTGATATTCATCTTATTGGCATATCGATATATATATTTATGATATTTGTAAAATAAATGATATTTGCATAAATGATATTTGTAAAATAAAATGACTCACTATTTCTGACAGTTTTTAATATCGCTTTGAATAAAAGTGTTGTAGAAGGGCATTAAAACTTTTTTTTAATGAAAAATAGTTCGTAATTCTATTTTATGTATATATTTTTTTAAGTTCAGTTTTGCAATTTATTAGTTTTCTGAAAAGATAAGCAGAAAGATTTTAGTGTACATATTTTAAGTTGTAACAATTGTTTGTTGAAAGATTATTTTATTTTGTGTTGAAATGATTATTAGAAAAAAAGGAGCGTTTATAAGAAACCTGGTTTAGGGTTAATACTTCAAAAGTCTAACATTCATAATCAAACCCAACAATGGAGTGGTTGCATTTGATGCAATTCCGGTTAAGTCATTTATTCACGAGTATTATCATTGGTGAAAATTTAGCTATTCCTCTCAGCTATGCCTGCTCCTGTAATATTTTAAATATACTATATCCATATTATCACAAGGTACTGTGCGATATCTGCACGTTGTTTTCTTCATTTTGAAAGACGGCCACTATCATGAAGATATCGTAACAATGTTGCGGTAAAAAGGCAACCTTCGGAAAATCGAATAACATGATGAAGATGTAGTGAAATACAGAAGTACAATTGAGATGGAAAGTACAATCTATCCATGCATCCTAAACTTTTCCTCCTATTTGAATACATCGTGCATCTATTTCAACAAGCATGATGGAAGAATAGGCCGAATTAAATCCCTGTTTGCACAAAATGCTTAATAGTATTGTCACGATATCTTCACGTTATCGTTCGAATAATATCAAGCAAGATTTTGCACAATATATTGTATTAATAAGATACATACAGCATTCTTATCCATACCAATTACAATTGTTTTATCCTTGGAACGATAGATTAATTAGAGTCAGGTAATCTTGAATAATAGGCTTTAAACTATAAACAGAGTTTAAATGGTCCTCGTAGAGCAATTAAACTTTTAAATGTTACTTTTGTTAAGAGCATCAATGGTGGTGGTGGGTGTGTCTAATGCCTATGCCGAGCTCGAATGAGCCTAGCTCTTTCGAATTAAGGCAGAAATGTGCGTCTTTCGTTGTCAACGAGCACCGTTAAGGTGAAAGTACGACTTTGCTTGAGAACACACGACACAGCCCTTTTAAGGGAGCGGTCGAACTCATTCATCCATCCGCAAGTCAGCATTTAGATGCAAATCGGAGACCGACTCATCCCTGATTTAGTACACCCAGAGGTATAATTTGTTATGGAAACTTGGAGGACTTTTCAGTCACGACGTATTTGCCACGATCAACTGCTATTAGCCAACACTGCGGTCTTTGGGTGAGACGAAGACAGAAATCGTTACCTTTCGGCTGCGAGACTGACGTTCTACCAACCAGACTACCACGGCCCCTGCATTAATGGTAAACATATCTATAGATAATGATACTACATTAACTGTAAATGCTCACATTGACATTCTTTTTATTGTTAGTATAAAAGTATCCAATCAACCAATTGTCTCCAAAATGCATTCTGCATGATATTCAGTTGTTGCATAAATCACCTCGTCCTCATCCAGCTACAGTTCAGCACCTGCTCCATAGACGGTCTTTTTGAGGGATCCGGTTCTAAGAGCCTAGCAACAAGGTTCTTAGCGGAGGAAGATATGTTCTTCTTGACTTTGGGTGCGAAGTCCCAGTTTCTAGTCACCTGATCCTCATGCATCCTAGTCAGGTTGCTGTCATCAAATGGCATCGCATTGTTAAGAATCACATAGATGCAAACTCCAGCTGACCAAATATCTGCCTTGATTGGATCGTAGGGTTGACTCTCGATTACTTCAGGCGCAACATATGAGGAACTGAAAGAGAAAATAAAAAAAATATTTTATGAATACAAAATCCTTTCATTTATCTTCGGTCAGGCATATGGATATAATGCTTAAACGTTCTTGCTATACTAAGTATCGAAAACAAATTGGGAAAATTGTAATTTTCCTGGAGTAATTAATATCATAAGCAAAATCCCGCATGTTATAAATATGCAAATGTTCGTTCCTTTCTTTCTTTCTTTTTTTTTTTCTTCTTTTTTTCACTTTGCTAAAAATTTAGGGCCCCAAGTGGTTTCTTGCACCCGCACCCCTTCATAGAGAAGACCGGTTCTGTAATTAATCGCCAAATAACGCATCAAAGATGGTACACTAAATTCAGTTAAAATTCTATATTCACGCCTGCGGTTTAATATTTCGAATGCCAATGCCATTCAGGACATTGTCTGGAACAATATCCTTATTAGAGAGGAAGTGGGAAAGTTTTGAGGATAGCATTCCAGCTGGTTTTTATCTATTTAAATTAATTGGTTTACCTTCCGGAATTATTTTCATTATATCCATGTTAAAAAATGCAATGTTATGAAAAATAGCTAAATTTTCAATCCTCGTATTATGGCTTGTTCATAACTCGTCCAGCAGGTCTGTTTCAAAATTCTTAGTTATTTTTAATCGGTCCATTTCTTTTCTACCAAGAGCAATATCATTCGAATCCTATGTTACATGCATGCCCACATGCAATGTTTCTTATATTCACGACTAATGCTGGTCAACTGAAAAGCTCTGAATTTCTCTTAACCATTAATTAAAGAAATTTATTTAAGAAAAATTAAGCGAGAGATACTGTATTGTAGTACAGAAATACTGTACGTAAAGCGTGAAAATCAATCAACATTCCCAGGCATATATATCTACCAGTTTTCCATGCTTCCAAAGCTTTGTCGGTTAACATGCGATATAAATAAATAACAAGCTTTTGAAGCCAACAATTATTCATTCACTGGATGGATATGTCAAAGAACTCTCAGTTAAATTCGTTGTTGTTGAACAATAACTGTTACAGTCATTGACATTTTTCATAACGAGTTTCTGATGCCAAAAAGAGAGACACCTTGTAAAAATATTTATTTATTTTTAATTCTTAACTTGGTATTTCATGATATTTACGGGTCCCATGAAATATACCAAAAAAACTTAAAAGCATCGCTAAGTAGCCTCAATAAATCATCAACAAAGGAAACGTAGTATGTATAATAATAAGCAATCATCTTGGCGAAATCTTGGATTGTTATATAAAAGACAATTATAAATATAACCAATTAATTATAAATATAACCATAAAATCTCCATATAAATGAAGGTTTATTAATATATAATTAAAAAACAGCATAACTTAACTATCTAATAATTACAAACTAGTGAAATGGATTTCGATTTAAAATGTTACCGGTATTAATAATAAAGATGTATGTGCATGCGTTTGAGTATATCTATTTTATAGATCAGCAGGCTGTTTTACCTACAAGGTATAATTTTTTCAAATATATATACACCTTGGAGAGTAAAAATATGTATACAGGAATGCTTTTTTTAAAAAAATTATTTGAATTTTGATTGATTAAAAAGAAGGCTTAATTTTGGTGTTTTTCGGTGTTAACTTCTGAAAATACCGCTGCATAGTTTCAAAATTTTAAAAAAATTGTATTTTCAGTAATACTAATTTAATAGCGTACAAAATTTTGTTGAATTTTGGCATTTTTTTTATTATTTTTATTTTTAATTTAATTTATTTTGATTTAATTATTATTTGTTGGCTTATTTCGAATAATAGGCCACAATTTTACACTGAATTTCAAAATACTTTCATTGTTTTATCAACTAATATAATTAGTTTCTTTCATTATTAAATAATAGAAATTTAGTTTAATATCAATGTAGTTAACAAGAATTATTTAAAACAAAAATTGGTTACTCGAATTCGAAATTTATACGATGGATAAACCTAACATTTGCATTTTCAATATCTCCATGACGTCATGGGACTGGCCTCTGTTAAAAAAACCCATGTACATAATGAGCGGAGTTAAATAGTTCAAGTAACACATCTTGAATGTCTGAAAATTTCGAGGTTTTAAAATTATACATAAGAGATTGAACTGAAACTAAAGATAACCATTATCTGTTCGTACCAGATGATCTTCAAAGATGACTTCTGATAAATAAATGAAATCCAAAAGGTTAAGTATAAATGTAATTATTAAAAAGGCTTCAATTTTATAAAAATTAACTGTACCTTCCACAGTAAGTGTCACTAAAGATGGTTTGACCGGTGCGAGGATCCTTACTTCTGCAACAGAAACCAAAATCTCCAATTTTCACCTGGAGATCCTTATCCAGCAACAAATTGTCGCATTTCAGATCCCTGTGAGCCACGCCTTTCTTATGGCAGTAACGAAGGGCCTGACACATTCGTTTACACCAGTTCCGTCCCATATTTTCATCCACAGCACCATATCTGTAAAGAGATTTCAGTGTGACTCTATTCTGGGGCATTAGTTACAAGTATAGAGACATTACACTGGCACTGATAGTTCAATGCTAATACTGAATTATATGTAAGTAGATAAGATGTGTTTCCACATTCGCTGTTGTTTTAAGGTATCCAACTACGTTGAAAACACAGGTTATCGACAACATTGGTAATTTTTTCATTGTTATTTCTTGTAATTCAGACTTTTCTCTTTCCAAAATAGTTTTTCTTTCTTTCTTTCTTTTTTTTTTTGGAAAAGGAAGGCTTGCCATCTCATCCAAGGGAATTTTAAGCAAAACGTATTTTTCAGCTAAATCTGTGTTCAATTTTCTCAAAACTTTAATTTTCATGAAAATTTTCACCGTTAACATAATACCTCAAAAATTAATAGAAATATTTACATAAAAATTTCAGCTCTTGTTTTAAATGATACGGGCAATGAAATGAACTAAAAGTTTTATTGTTGGTGAAATACTTTTTCATTTGTTGGTATTTTTAGAAAAATTAAGTTGCGAATTGATGAAAAAAAAAACACATATATAGGTATATTTTTCCCCATTATTTCTTTGTATCTCAAACTTTTTCTTAGATTTTGGTTCATTTCATTCATCATTATATTCTATAACCTTTGCACAAAGAAAAATAGGATTGCTTCATTTCAATTTTGTGTTGAGAGTTAACCGTTTTGGTTAAATTTCACTAAAATTTACCATACATTTTCCTTTTTCTCAAAATATATTATATTTCCAAATATTTTTTTTTTGTATTTATAATATTTTTTATATAAAAATACATCTAAAAACCACAATTTTAAAGAGTATTTTAAAAAATTCATTTTTTCAAAATTTTTCCTTTGAACGTAGCTGGATATCTTAAGTAAAAATGGTAGTAACTCCTTGAAATTGATGATAGTCTCCATAATATGTTTCACTAGTGGCCGATTTTCTTGGGAGGGGGGGCAAATGGAATGGCCTGTTTACTCCCCAGGCTTATTTCCAATAGAACAAAAGTAAGACGATCTTAGATTACAAACTGGTTTCAAAATCTTTAACACCAATTTCAATATTGCAGACGCTAAGCCCCAATTATCTGACTATACTTTATTATTGCAGACATTATGGAATAATACAGATGATACAATGTAAAACAAGGAAAATCTTTAGAATTTTTTCATTTCCATTGAAAATTATCATATATATCTTTAAACAGATAATAAAATTTCTTTCATTATTCATCTAAAACTTATTTCATTATTCATCTAAAATTTATTCCATAATTCATCTAAAACTTATTCCATTATTCAACAAAAACTATAAAACTTAACTTATATTCATCTAAACTTAAAACTTACGTTCATATTTTTTTCTATTTTTTTAAATTGAGAAATTTGCATTTTACAGGCATGACCTGAATAATAAAATGATGAACTTGTGTAAGTTTAATTTTTCAGCTTATAACTTTTGTGTGAGTTTTAATATTTATTATTTTATTGTTTACTCCATTTTTTTTTCTCAATAGAACAATGGTAAACTTGAAATTTAAGGGAAATTTCACATATAATTTTGATTACAGTAACACTTTAACGTGAGAACAAAATATTTGTTCAGAAAATTAATTTACATTGAAAAAAATTGCCAAGTAAAACGAACACATAAAAAATTGTTTACTACTGTTATCGGGAAAGTTTTGGCTTTAAAGTAATTTGTATTTTCTAACGATAATCTTACAAAATTACTTTTACTGTGAAACTTATATTTCGTGGAACAGCCCTACTTAGTATTACGGAAGAAGTTAAATCTAAAAATAAAGAATTGAAAATTTAACCAATGAAAGTAAGAGTAATGTAAAGTTTTGGTATAAAAATGGTGACGATATTTTGAAGTTAGATTGGCAACTGTTTTTTGTTTTGCCACTGCTTTTTTTATTATAATTAATTGTCGTTCTTGTTAAAATTGTTAACCATGAACTCTTTAAAAGAGTTAATAATACTTTTGGAAAGGACCTGAAGTACCTGGTTAAATAAAACTTGCCTTCAAAAAATTATTTCTATCTGTTAAAGCAAAAGTAAACAAACAAACAAAAAATTAAAGATTCCGGTAAAAGTTTTGAAGAGCTTTTGTAATACGATTCGAAATCTAAATTTACACACACATCACACCACAAAGACTTCCTTAAAATATTCTTAACAAAATTTAACTACATAATTACGCGCAACGGATTTGGCAGCATTCCATGAATTCTTTTTTCGTCTCAAAACTCACAGGAAGCTCTTTGAGATAACTCAAGTGTTACAATAGATTTAAAGAAAAATGTCAGATCTCAAACAGTGATTTTTTGTTTTTAACACGCTACAACGGGCATGTCAGAATGTTTTTAAAGATTCAATTGACTTGTAGAATCTCTACTAATAATAACGGAGAATGGTTGTGTGCCTGTCATTGCTTATGTATATGCGGGAGTGTGTTGGCACTTCTTACATCTATAACAAATAGATTTGGTACAAATATAACTCGCAAATTGGGAGTCTAAATAGTGAAACTATTTTTGGAAATTTCAATTAGAATTTTAATTAATTAAATACTAAGCAAACTTTCGGAGTCTTGCCGTAGTTACTCAAGATAATATTATTATAAAAATTAATTTTTAGATCATCTTAAAGTTTAATTTTTTTTTCGTAAAAACCAGTTTAGTTATTATGCAATTTTTCCAGACTTGTTGCGCTTTTTGATATTTTTTGGCCCAAGGGCCATAGATTTTCCCATGCTGCGCCAGACGGTAAAATTCTTTCAAGTTAAAACTTCGAAATTCCTTGGTATGGGAAACAATATGAAATAAAAATTAAAGATAGATAAAGGACAGTAGGTTAAATATGCGAATAAAAACTAATTGATTTTAGAAATGGCAAGAGGTTATCATGTGGAGTTTTCCAAATAAAACAGATGAAATAGTATTATTAGATTTTAAAAAATGCACACATTGTGTATAAAAATTTGGACATTCTGAAAGTATATGTTAAACGGATATAGTGCAATTGCACTGAGAACACATTGGAGCTTATTCTCCTTGCAGCAGATGACGATGTGTCAGAAAAAACCCAGTCATAATCTAGTGAGAACTATATTTCTGTAACTTTCTGTTAATTTTAGAAGGCCAACGTTCGATTGTAGTTTTAACTCCATGAAGCTTGTTTCCGCTTTCGATATCCCACTATCTTTGCCATTTGTTTGAAAGAAATATTTTTATAGGGTTTTTGAAGTCTGCCAAAGGTGTAGTAGCATTCTTTGAGGCAGAATTGTGTTGCGATTTTTAAAAATATTTTTTACCTTATCGCTTTAAAAGAATTTAAATCTTTTTCGTTATTTTATCCAGTATTTACCATGTTATCATTTTCCTTTATTAAAAGCCCTGGAAACCAGTGAAAGGGTCTCCCCAAAGCCTTATCAAGCTCTTATAAATGTTTTATCCTCTGACTCTGCTCAAAATATTGAGCCCTAACTAAGGCCACGGATGTCTTGTATGGTATTGGCGAACGGTGATGACGAAATGTGGATATTTATTGTGAACACAGCATTTGTATTGAATGATGCTCGAAATGTTGCTTTTCCCCCCATTGTTTTGGAAAGCTGACTGATGCATTATCATTATTCCCTCTATAATTTTGTAATCTGCAAATATGAAATTCCAGATCATTTTCCAGATGATCAAACCCAAGCTTATTAGAGAGTAATTATTTGCAAATTCTACCGTTTGCATTCCTTTTAATTCGTTCATCTGTAACAGACAAGAACAATGCTGGCTTATTCGTGCTTATCAGAATAAGACCAAAAGAAAATGGCCGGCTTTCCGAACAAATCGTGATGTTCGAAATTTCGATTCAGAAAGAGAGGCTCGTATATCTACCTGCAGGTGCCAATTTATGGTATGGATTCACCCCATGTTGATAATTGCTAGCACCTGTTGATTATAGAGGAGGGTCGAAGCCGACAGTATTACAATCAAGAGGTGCAAGGTGGAGGCTCGATTGTTCTTCTGATTGTTTCGTCATTTGAAAAAATAAAAAGAATAACGTAGAAAATGCAACTTGATTCGCTTATCGTTTTGTGCATCTGACATTTGTTTGCGCATTTGACATTGAACTATTTTGTTGATTGATTCTTAACATACAGTTAGTCAATTTATGCAGGACTTCATTTAATAAAAGTGCAAATACTTATCTTTTTGAGATAAGTATTTACACTTTTATGGAGTGTTTTTAATCGCCATCTCAACTAGTTTTCATTTCCGTTTCATTTAACTCAAATTCCTTTACTTTTTTAAATAATTTTAATTTTTAAGGTTTTACTGTTTTACTCTGTTGGGCACCATCGCATGAGGGAATTTTAGACAAGGAGAAAGCGGACAAGGCAGCCAAATCGGTGACTGCTCCCATAAATATGACTTTATCAACGAACGATTAAAAAAAACGTGTTAAAATAATTTTCTTTACTCGAAATAGCAAACAGTGGGAGATCTTGAGATAGAGAAGATACTCCAAGCTATCAAGCAACTTTTACAAACTTGCCTTCATTAAAAAATAGAAACGCAGGAACAACACGCAGAAAAATACTTTTAACTCGCTTACGCCTTGGCTCTATTAGATTCATTCATCTTCATCTTTTACTTGGAGAGTAAACACCAATGTGTTCATGATGCAGATGTCAAATGTCTGTTCATCGTCATATTTTGTCTGAATACCCAGCCTTAAAAGTTCAGAGCATGCGATTTTTTCAAATGTCTTCAATTTCTTTATCAACTTGGCAAAATCCCTCATGTGAATTTTTTTTATTCCCTCTTTTTGATTTTTGTAAGTCTATAAAGCTTTATTCTCTCTTTTAAAATGTTTATTTTCTTTAAAATATGTAATTTATAACCTCTCTTTGTAAAATTTTATACTCTCATATTGCTTTGATTCACTGTTTCACTGTTTCAGTAACATAGTCAACATCTTGGCTTTTGTGCCAATAAAAACCAAACCAAATCTTTCACTACAAACATTTCAACCTCGATTTTTTCATTGTTGTTAATAAAAGATTTATTTTTGCATGTTAGGCTCATTCCTGTTTTAAGCATGCTTTAAATTATTTTTAAATTTTGTTATACCAACAAATATAATTTAACTTCAAAGATTGCCGAAATTCAATTTCAAAGTAAAGCCCAGATATGATTAGATAGAAGTAATTAGATATGAAGACGAAGAATTAAAGATATATTTTATCCATTATATCGAAAAATGAGTCAGACAGTGCAAGATTTCTTAAATAGTACGGATTCCAAATTAATATTAGACAATGGGAGTAGGCATGCTTTTTTTATTTTCTCGCAAAAAACATACCTTTTTTTTCTTAAATATGTAAATTTCTATGAAATTTTAAGCAAAATTCTTTTAGAAAAAAGTCTAAGATGGCACAGTAGCTTCCATAGGCAAGACGCCTGTAGAAATCTGAGTCTAGTCTAAAACGGGTGTGATTGTCTGCCTGTATAGAATATGTAAACACTGTCTGCTTAGAATATGTAAACACTATAATTCAAAAACGGAATTATTTAAATATATCAAATTAAGTATGAAATTTTGTGACTGCAAGTGTAGTCTCAACTTAATTTTTTTTGTTTCAAGAAATTGTGGAATTTCATCAAATTTTGAGCAAAATCAGCTCAGAAGTCTGTCTGTCTGTCTGTTCACATATAAATTAACATTATGACTACAAAACGAAGATATATATATATAAATAAAATTCGAAGCACAGAATTAATGTCTATAGTTTAAAATTCTGAGCCAAATACAACAGGGGAGGGACCACTTGTCTGTTTGTATTTCTTGAAATATGTAAATGTAATTACTCAGAGGTACAATATGTAAATGTAATTA
>JAPMOQ010043084.1:1231173-1259719 GCA_026543055.1 Argiope trifasciata
TATGTAAATGTAATTACTCAGAGGTACAATATGTAAATGTAATTACTACCTAAATATATCCAATTTGATAAGTGATTTTGTGAGTATACTTGAAATTCTGACTTAAATTTTTGTTTAATTGATTAATCGTCAAATAACTCTCCCAAAATGACATAATAGATTTTATAAAAATACTAAAACCATGCTAAAGGTTAATATTCTGTAATTACTGTACGAAAATACTATTCAAGGCATTCTCGGGATAACATTTTTCTTGCAAGAAAGATTTGAGGAAATCACTTCCGTTGGCTTCGTAAAAGTAAAATGCCATATGACCTCACTCCATTAGGAAGGCTTATTATTACTTTATGAACGAGAAATATGAACAGGTTGCGAAAATAAAACATCTTAAATATCTAAAATATTTTATAAAAAGTATCATGAATATCGATTTGTGTATAAAAGATTCAATTGAAATTAATCCAATCGATATTGTCGGTGGAAAAGTCAGTTGCCAAAAGCTATTGTTCTGTACATTAGAAAAATAGAAGCCCTTTCCTTGAGTTAAGGATGTAGTTCTGATAATGTTCAGAGTCAAAAGCATTTAAAAGTATTCTTGAAACTGAAATCAAAATCTATTCGATCAATTCTGAAATAAATTGGAAATCCGATACTTAGTCCTTGCCGGCTGTCGACAGAAATCGATACGGAACATGCTTTTCAGCAGATTAAAGTGCATCTGTCGATACATTTCAAGAAGCTTTCTTAGAAGAGTATTATAACAAAAACTGACAGATCCGATAAAAAAAGCATCACAATGTTAATTTTTCTTGTATTTTTCGATGTTAACATTTCGAAATGGGAAAAAATGGCCCTTTTAGCTTAATTTTCAAAAATTATTTGTATAGCATATAAAAATATTTATGATATTCTCAACAGAGTTTTAGTTTATAAAGTTTTTATCTAAACAGAAATTTTTCCCTGTGCTTTCATTGCACGTTAGTGCATAACGTGGAAAAATACGTACTTAATTTTAGCGACCATCCAATTTCATATATATGAACTTGTTTTAATCGAATTGTGTCATGCTAAAATGTTGCTAGCCAATTTAATTTTATGAATGCAATTGCGCTATTTCTATGCATAATTATGCCTTTTTTTATTGACGAGGAGACATTAGTATGATATGGACTATCACTTTATATCACTTAATCAGGATATTACTTGAAATAACAGAATTTTAATAAAATTAATGCCTTTAATGAAGCAGTATAGCAATTATTCTTTTACCAAACCACTAGAATAGATACTAAATGACTTCCAAGATTTTTATTTCAAAAAGATTCTTGAAGCATATTGCCCAATTAAAATTTGAAACACTGAATTGTATAATAATACTTCTACAAAACATATTTCAGCCAAAATTTAAAAAAATACATGTCGCCATAGATGATGTACCATAGGAAAATATTTATCGTATGCAGATTACGCCAAATGATAATGCAAGAATTGCGCTGACATAGATATTGGATGAAAACTGGAATTGAGGACCACATTTAGCCATAAGGCTTTAGAGGAGAGAAATTATTTTGTATGCCCAAACTGGAATTCATTTAGAAGTCAGAGTTAGATTGGATTAAATGCCACAGCAGCTGATGTAAATTCTTCAGCAGTTGATGAACATTTTAACTGCATTGTTTAACTTATCAACCATCTTAATTATTGGCGATTTGGCATTCATTTGCAATATGAAGATATATCAATAATTAGATTTCAACTAAATGGAAGTTTTGCATTAATATCAAAAATTCCATTGGAATTTGCAATGCGATATAACCATTTATATTTCAATAGATTATACGTTTCACACAACACAATTAGATTTCGTTATAATCCTAATGTATTTCAATATTTTTTTTTAATATATGTACATTGAATAGAAATTAAATATTTATGGTAATTGACTCCCATTTTCAGTAGAGCACTTGTGTAGCATAAGGCAAATAAGTGTTCCATTTATTGATATATTGATGAGGATATAGTTCTTAATCTAGCTTTTCAAGTAATTCTGAAGATATCTGCAAATATATATCAAAGAATATCAAGGAAAGTAAAAGGTTCAATTTAATTAAAAATGAAGAAGCCGTAAATAAACTTTTACCACCTTTTTATTAGTTTCCTAATTATTTCATTAATCTCGAAATTTTTAAAAAATACCTACATTTTGATTGATTTTTCCCATTTTAAAAAGTGTATCGTATGGTTCAACAAAGATAATCCAAATTTTAAACTAACTAGTTTCAATCGGTTTTAACTGAAACCCAATGCAATAAACGTCATCAACGTTATCCTAAGGGCCGCATATAGTGTATAAGTGGCCTGCAAAAGGGCCTTTTATGTTTGGTGTTGACGTAAACAAATGGATTTGAAATCTCTTTGAAGAAGACTAAATAAAATGCAACAATTATCAAATCAGGAAGATCCCTTAATTATCTTCATATCGGACTCTAAAATCTCTTTTTAGAATAACAACATTACTTCAATTCTGGATAAATATTCGATGATAGAATCCGTAGTTGCCAAACGTTTCTTGGGACATTTCATAAAATCCTAGGCCATTTATTTGTGTAAATGGGCTTTCTCAACTTTAGTAATTTTAGGAACTTAAGTGCAAAACCGAATAAATATAGAAAATGAATTGAGGTAAGAGACATTTAATCCAGAAATCAACTTTATCACAGAGGGCAAACAATATCAAACTTTTTTTATCTGCGCATAAACCATTGCGCTGTTAAAATAGTTCGTTCTTAAATAATGTTGAGCGACGAGCAGTCGGGAAGAGAGTATTACCATCGGATCTCGTCAATTTAATTATTATGAATTTAAAGTGAATTACAGTCCTCTAAATCAGTCATTATTTAATGAGTTTCGAGCTCATTTTATGAGGTCGTGGCACTTTTCATTGTTTTTTTTTTTATTTCGAATCTTGAGAATGTGTTTCTGAGTTTTCTAAAATTGTAAAAGTTAATTAATAACAAATAAATATTTTACTAAATAAACAATATCCTTTTGAATCTTTCATAATAAGTTGTACTGAGTTATAATATGTATACATTTTTCTTTGTATGTATTATGCTTGTATTTATTATTTGTATGTTTAATTAGTTGACCTCAACGTTATTTACTCAAGTGATCTGACCAATGCAAAACGTTGGAGCCACTGAAGTAGATGACAAAATAACTTCTCAATTTTGCTTTTCGTGTACTAAATAAATACCATGACGAATGTTTGTTACTCTTGCAGAAGTTGGTAAGCATATCTCAAAATCGTTTCAGTCCTCTCGTAAACATCATCCAGTACACAGAATGATAGACACATACCTCTGGACGTATTCTATGACGGATCCTCCAGGTGCCAGTTCCATGAAGACGTAGATGCGATCCTGGATTTGGAACATCCTCTCCACTTGGATGATGTGGCGGTGCCGCAGTCTAGGCCATATTTCCAGCTCTCGCATCAGAAACTTCTGTGTGAATAGGGGAGAAGCCTTTGACTTGTCGATTACCTGAACAAAAGAACAGAAAATTGTACCTTTGGTACTATTCGTTTCAGGATAGCATTTTTAGACACAGGCACTTTGTTACGGAGTGGCAAGGAGAAAAACGAGCAAATTTTACGTCTCCTGCTTCCACGAATAATTAGAGTTCACCCATTGCTAACTGTCTAATATTATTAGTGCCTGCTAAATGTCTAAATGATAATAGTTGACTCCCACTTCCAGTAAAACAATTATCTAATAGTATTACATATATCATCACATAGTATTACATATATTTCATAGTATTACATATTTATAGTATTATTTGTCTACCTAATGCTACATACATTCCATAGAACGTTTGTCCAGAAGAATAAATAAAATTAATGCTTGTGAGCAAAAGTGGAGCAGAAGGTTTTAGAATCCGAAAATAAGCAGTATAGGGAGTGATTAAAAGATTATCAACTCAGAAATGATATTCATAGCCGAATTATCCGAATATTGATTTATTATAAAGTGATGCAAGAATCTGAATTTTTCTTTTTTAACGAACACATTTCTACTCATGATAAAGAAAAATATAATAGTGTGTGCTATGTAATTGTGATTATCATAGACTAACAATCCGACCTGCTCGAGGACACACTGAAAAACTTGAATGTCCAGGCGGCCGCAACAGTAACACTGGCTGGAACTATAATTGCCCTAAGGGCTATCACTGATAATGGTACAACCCTTCTCATAGGAAGTATGTCCCACCATCAATGAGAGGTAACCAACCATCATCTTTTCATCTACCCAAAAGAGTGGCGAGAATCTACAACCATACCGGAAGCTTCTCATCTTCAATTATGAAGTACCCCTCCAATGGGAAATAAGCAAAATTATAAACAGTTTAAATTTTTCCTTTCTATTTTTGTAACACACATCAGAAAACATAACCTTTTTTTTTACTTCATTGCAGCATCATGAAAGGAATGTAATTATTTGAACATGAAATGTTTTTGAGAGATCTTGTTCACATGCTAGGGAAGAGATAGACCACTTTTGTACAGATCTAGTTCAATATTGAGCTCCTTTCTTCTGTATATAAACTTAAAAAGGTGTCTATAACATGTAAAAAACCCTATATGGCTTGTACACTATGTACTCTAAAAACCTCTATAGCTTGTTTTGGTGTTATTGTGAACCCATAGTTAATAAATATTTTATCAATTTAATTCAAGATAGCATACAAACCATACCAAAAATTCAATCCATAATTATTTAATGCAACTTATCGAGTTCTTGAGCTAACAAATTAACATAAACACTATTGAACATGGTAATTATATCCTTTAAAATGTCATGCAGACTACTTAAAGAACTATTTTAGAAAGATGTACAAAATTTAATACATATTTGCAATTTTAGGGAAAATCTTTTGGGTGAAAAGATTCATGGAAGTATTATGGAATAAAACTGCGGACAAGGTAAAAAGATTATTCGTGGCAATTCTGTCATGAACATGAATGTACATAAATAATGTTTTAACGAGTCAACTGCTGAGTGACTTACCTGTGACTTACACTTGCAATTCAATTAGTTCATATCTATTATTTGATTAGATTATTCAAATCACAGGACTAAACCGTAGCATCTAATATGCTCTCAAAAATGGATTACTTGAAATTTAGCATGTGAAATTGGACCTTTCGGAATTATATTCCTACGTTGATACTAAAGGAACATTTAATCAATTTATTACAGGATTCACACCTTTTGTGACCCATCTCTGTAAATTTGATTTAAAGTATCATTATCGTTCCGTGTATGGAGACAAAAGAGATTTAGATAATTACCTCACTTCCTGACCTGTAATAAAAACATTTCATTCCGCCAAACCAGGAATAGAGAACATACGATTTCAAGCAAAATATTTTTCAAAACTTAAGTTCTGTGGTATAAATAATAAAGATATGAAGAAGAACAGCCAACGCTGCATCAGCGTTTGTTCTGAATGACTTTTATTGCCATGATAAACTAGTAAAATTATGATAGACTTTTCCAATAATATTCCAGTAATATTAATATTTTTATTTATTACTTTATTGTGCATGTAATATGGAGAATGTATTCAAATCAACGAAAAAATTTGAATCCATATTTTGACGAATATCCATGTTTTAAATTCCCTAAATTCGAAAAATGTCTATCTATTTGTCTGTCTCTGACAAAGATGATGCAAAAGCGCTTTCGGTTAGACGAACAAAATTCGGTATGCAATCTTCATATTGAATTTACAGATTTCTATCACATTACTTGTAAAATCCGTTCAGGAAAGTCTGTATGTCCGACTATTCGAATATAAATTAGCACAAGTACAAAACGTAGTGAGCTAAATAAATGACATTAGATGCCCAGAAACAATGTTTATAGTTTTGACACCTATCGACTTTTCAGCCAACTCCAACAGATATCTACTCAGTCAGTGTGTAAATCAAAAACATAATTATTTAAATTCATCAAATCTGATATGGGATTTTGTGACTACAAGTGCAATTTTGTGTCTTTCTTTCAGTCGAGAAGAAAAAACGCATCTGAAACACAAATTCGATTTTCAACTACTGTTAGAGATTAATCTTCAACTCATCAATATTGTAAAAATGCTAAATTCACTTTAAACGTTAATATTTCATAATTATTGTGCTATGGATAGTTCTCAGGATAGTACCTTTATCAGAGAATATGTGAAAAAGATTTGGGGAGACTATACCCATTACCTTATTATTTTCTTATATGCATTTAGATTTTTAGCGTTTTCTTTCTTTCGAGAGGATGTTCTTATTTGAAAACTTAATAAGTTAGCTCTTTAAAGATTGTTTTAAACTAATAATATTATTGAATTTGTTCATCTAATTCATATAGACTTGGTGTCATTATGTCTAGCAGTTGATGTAATTCCATAAAAAGTTTTTCCTTCTTTTTCGGATCAGGAAACATGGAGATATATAAAATTTTGAGTCGAAACACAGCAATATTTTTTTGTTTCATGCACTAGGAAGTAAAAGGAAAACTATAAGAAGGAAAATGGAGAGCTTTCAGATAAATGAAATAAGGTAAAATATTCTAAAGAAACAAAAATAGCCAAGAATAGCAGAATAGATTCTAAATAAAAAAGACTTCCTCACAATATATGTCTTCTTTTTTTAAAAGGCCTCCATATAGTAGCTATACAATGGTCTATATAATATCTTTTAACAATGCACTCTGACCGTCAGGTCGCTGGAAACTGGTCGTGTTACATTATATCAAAATGGCGCATGAAAGTTTTTAGCCTGAATATCACTCTATTCCACGAATGGTCACGATGCTAATAATGTAAAGGGGAAGAAAATGTACGTGCACAAATAATTTATTATTAAATAAATATATATTTAACTAAAATAATAACTAATTCATGGAAAAAGGGCACATTTCCTTCATATTTTTCAAAGATATATCGTTTTAAAATACATTATGGTTATGATTAAAATGTAAGTGTATAAAGGAGTAAAAGAAAAACTGCTTGAAGTATGTTGAAGTAATTTGCTGTAAGTTGTATTTACATGGGGAAATGAATAACATTAAAAAAATTAGTTCAACTTTTTGTCCCAAGTGGAGATTTCTAATGACAATATTTTTTACATTGTAATTATATCATTTTTCTTTGTTAAAATATAAAATACGTAATTCATAACAATATTTGTTTAATATGGAATTTTTCAACTCCTATCAAATGCCGTAGACGCAAGACAGGGTGATCCATAGCAGCATCTCATGTTTTTTGTTGAATTTCTTTTACATGCAATGCTGCTTTTTATAGCTTAGTTTTTAGTTCAGTTTAGTTTAGTTGTATTAACGTCCCGTTTTTAAAGCAACACGAGGGCTATTTTGGGATGGACCTCGTAATTTTGAACCATGTTCAGATGACGAGGACAACATCTGAAATTGCACCCTCCTCTCCACACCACACCACACCAGCGGGAGGACGTTTGGCCTGACAGATTTAACGAACAAGAGACCCCCTCACACGACGGCTCTTCGGTAGAATCGAGCCTCGAACTTGAAACCCTCCGGTTTCGAAGCCGAGACCTTACCACCACGGCCACCGCGGCACCTGCTTTTTATAGCAACAATAGAGCTAGATCTGTCCTTGTATTCCCATGTTTTAAATATCCCTACAGCCAGAAATCGCAAGGATTAAAATCAGATGAACGCATTTGAAAACATCTGCTAATTATATGATCCACACTAAAAGCTTGGTGAATCAGATGTGTGATATGATATATAAGTTGAGGTAGTGTTTCATTTTTGAATGGCCGTTGTTGAATCGAGGTAATTTCTGTATTGGAAAGCAGGGATCACATTACTTTCTAAAATTTGAATATAATTAGTGTCTGATATGGTGCAGAGAACTAACCTTGTTGGCGTAAGATTTTCGAAAAAAAAAAAAGGACCAATAATAAAATTAGCAGTCATATCATACCAAACTTTTACAAATGGTGAGTGTTAGAGTTTCTCAAAAACAGTATGCGGGTTGGATAAGCCCCATATCCTACAGTTATGGGTGTTGACTTGTCCGAATAAAGTAAAGCTTCATTAGGTCACAAAATCCTTCGAATCCAGGATTCGTCTTCATCAATTTTGGCATGAATGAAATTGGTAAAATCAATTCTTTTTTGTTGATGGTCTGGTTACAAAATTTTAATTTTATATGGATAGCATCTTAAATTATAAGACTTTGTGTACGGTCGCCCATGGTTATGATAAAGCTCTTGCCACATTTTCTAGCTCTTAAAAGTTGCTGACCCATTAGCCCTGAATCAATTGCTTTCCTAATATCTTCCACAATTTCTCGATTCACAGATCTTCTTCTTCTTGTTCTAGGGATCACAAAGTATTCTTCTGTAGCTTCAAATTTATTAATAATTTTCCTGAAACATGGACAGGAAACCATCAAAGACATTGGTCCTTGTCTCAAATCTTTAAGATGACGAAATTCATTCAAAGCAGCATTGTAATTTCTATTCTTTAATAACATGTTTCTAATAACGCACGTTATATCTTTGATAAAATCATAGCTATATAGCTATAGCTTAAAGATACATGACTCTTATCCTCATAATGATTTTAAGGTATCCGACTACGTTAAAAACATTGCTTAACGACTACATTGACGAATTTGTTTTGATTGTTATTTCTTGTAATTCAGACTTTCCTCTTCCCAAAGCAATTTAGCTTTTCTTGAAAAAGGTAGGCCTCACCTATCATCCAGGGTAACATATTTTTTCAGCAAAAATTTGTATTTCACTTCAGTTTTCTTAAAACTTTAATTGTCATAAAAATTCTCCACCGTTAATTTGATATCTGAAAAACTAATAGATAATATTTAAATAAAAATTTCAACGTGTGTTTTAAATAACATGGGGAATGAAATGAACCAAAAGTTTTATTGTTGGTGAAATACTTTTTCATTTATGGGTGTTTTTAGAAAAATCAAGTTTTTAATTGATGGAAAAAAATCATATATTCGTATTCATTTCCCCATAACTTCTTTGCATCTCAAAATGTCTCTTAGATTTTGGTACATTTCATTCATCATTATATTCTATAAGTTGTGTACAAAGAAAAATAGGATTGCTGCTTTACAATTGTGTGTAGAATGTTAACCATTTTGGTTAAATTTCATTAAAATTTCCAACAAATTTTCCTATTTCTCAAAATAAATGATATTTTCAAATAATTTTGTTGCATTTATAGTATTTTGTATCATAATTGACAATACATCTAAAAACCCCAGTGTAAAAAAAAATCCAGTTTTTCAAAAAATTTCCTTCGAAAATAGTCGGATACCTTAAAATTGAAGTGGTATTCGGTTTGACATGGTACAAAACAAAAATAACGTTTTAATAATCTACAGCGCCATCTATTGCAAATTAATGAACTAAAAATTTTAATGTATAATCATTTCCCCATGTTTTAAATATAACATATGCCAAATTTCTTCAACATAATCTAAGTAATTTTTCTTTTACAGTCCTTCAAACCTTTGCACTTAAGTTACTTTTTAACCAACCTGTATTTCGTAGCCGACTATATCTATGGAGTAGAAATGGCACTATCGTTTTATGTTTCCTTCATATTTTTTTATCTCTCAATAATAATTAATGAATTTGTGAATTCATAGTAAATTCTCTGAGCTTTTAATTTGGTATGATTTTAGGCTTTAACGTCAGCTGGAAATTTGCATATCTTTCTCTCTAGAGGAACAATTTCTATTTTTTACTACAATTTTAATAAATTGTAGTAATTTAAATTTACTACAATTTACAACTAATTTTATTAACACGTTCTAATTAACATAAAGAAATTCGATTATTTCATATAATTAATTAAGCTAAACTAACGATGATCTAATTTTCTACAACTAAACACCATGATTTTGATATGCGCAATGTCCGCCAACACAGCAAGCATTGAAATTCCTGACTTTCAGACGAAATGTAATTTATATTACCACTAAGCCACGCTATTTTAATCGAATTAAAGGAAATAGGGCAATCGTCAAATTATAATTTTTTAAATCCCAATAAATTACAAACTTAGGTAATCTAACTGAATTCTTAGCTAAATTTGGCACGATTAAACAAAAAATGACAAAAAAACCCCATTTACATAGTATTTTTTAATTTTACTGATATTTTTTCAAGTTAATAGAGAAGATATCAGTTCTTGAATTTCGATAATTTTATACATTATAGTTCCCTTAGCTAGCCAAATGGATCTAGTAGAACTAAAGGATCCCATAACATAGAGAATACGTAAGCCTTTATAACATCGCTAGACTTATCAGCACTTAGGAATCTAGATATCTCTAGAACCTGAAGTTAATATATTTACGTCTTCAGGTTCAATCAGCAGATATTCTATAAATGATGTTGTATGAACCCATGACTCTAGGTTTTTACGGTTTTTATATTTGGAAGTAGTGGAGTATTTCAATCTCAACTTTTTGATACATTTGACATGTCAGAAAGTCATAAATTTGTGAATTTTCTTCGTAATAATAATTGCCTTGTATTATCTTAGTATCATTTATGGGTTTCATAACATGAATAATAAAAAATAAATGATTTTTTGCGTAAATATTACTTATAAATTCCCAAAAATTTAAAGTGGTCCAATGCAAAACAATTTTAAATAAATATGTACCGAAGTGGTAAAATATCAGGAGAAAACACAAAGTTGGTGGCATGAAAATCTTGACGTTATCCCAGACTGTGTCACCTAGTCAATCATCTACTAGTCTATGCAATAAAATGTACATATCACCATATTACACAGTTTCAATATCACATCATATTCCATATCATTATCCACCCCATCATCATTCCTTATCATATCATATTCCATATCATTATCCACCCCATCATCATTCCTTATCATATCATATTCCATATCATTAGCCATCATCCATTTCATCATCATTCCTTATCATATCATATTCCATATCATCAACCATCATCCATTTCATCATCATTCCTTATCATATCATATTCCATTTCATCATCTTCCCATATAATCATCTATCATTCATTCCATCATCTTTCCATATAATCATCCATTCCATCATCACTCCATATCACATCATATTCCATATAATCATCTATATTGAAGTGATGTCATATATCACTTCAATACTATAGAATATATTTGTTGTATGAATTATTATTGCTATGATATTTGCTCTATGAATTGTTGTTGGTATATGAATTATTATTTGCTATGCTATTTGCTATATGAATCGCTGTTTGGTATATGAATTATTTTTTGCTACGTTATTTGCTATATGAATTATTGCTTGTCATGCTATTTGCTAAACGAATTTATTTGCTATATGAATGTTAGAATTAATCCACATTTACCTTCACTGCCATGCTTACTACATTATTGTGAGTGGTTCTTTCAGCATATCGAACGGTGGCAAATGTCCCAGAATCAATTTTTTTGCCGAGAATGTATCCATTTGCTGCCAGGATGCTTTTGTCCTTCATTAAAATACTTCTTTCTTCGCTGGACGATGAATGTGGCGTGTTTTGCTCGTTTGATTTCATTTTATCAACACGACGTTTTTTATTACCCGATAAATCATTCATTATTATTAATTTTGAGATTGATTTAGTCAATTTTGAACATTAGATTCCACTAATTGTGGATCGGAAAATTTTAAGGAAGTAATTTGGAGTCAGCCATGATTTGTTTATGTTTGAAATGAAAAAAAAAAAAGATTGAAACACGTGACAGTTAATACTATGCTTAAATTTTGGTCGTAATTTCTGTTATTATATATTAAATGAATGATTAGTAAGAGATGTAAAAGGCCTTTAATTAAATTAATTAATTTCAATTTTGTTAAATAACAAGCATATAATTAACACGGTGTGAATTTTTAGAGAAATATTTTCAATTAAAATAATTAAAATTTCAGGATCGTTTGCCCTGCGAGAACCAACTGCAAGCATTTTCCCCATCTTATTATAAGAAAATATGATGTGTAATTGCTTTTATACATCTTGATTAGTGATTGGTAGTTCTATTGCCGCCATTTTTAAACTCATTATTTTGGACCAATACTGAATCAGCAAATTTGAAATTAAATTACATTTTCTATGTTTATCAGACATTTTTTTATTCATTTATGATATTCATCCTTGTCTACATGAATTTTTCATGTAGTTTGAATTATGATCATGAATATATTTCCATGATATCAAAACATTTGTATAACATCTTTAGTGAGGTTCAAAGACCTCTAATGTGGAGTTCAGCTGTAATTCAACCAAATTTTAATCCTCAGGGAAATATTGACTTAAAACTGATTTTTAATTGAAAAAAAGCTTTGGAATCAAAATCTATTTAAAGAATCTGACTAGGTTGTAAAGTTGCTATCCACTGGAAAATTCGATTTTTTTAATGATCTAAAAATAAAGCCTAAATTTTGTAGATTCTAAAACAGACTTAGTTTTTAATATTATGTAAAATATAATTACAAATATAACTACTAATATACAAAAGATAAAAATGAAATCGGAAATGATGATATTTTTAACCGAAAGTGAATAATTTGTTTTATTTTTACCGTAAACTTTGCCATAAAAATATTCAAAACGTTTATACAAAACGTATTATTCTCTGCTTGCACCGATACAATATGCTTATTTCAGGCAATTTTGTTTTTAAAAAAAATCTGGAAAACGGATTTTGTATCTCAGTTTGGATGAATATCCATTTTAAATCATTTTGATGAATTGCTACATTTTTACTTTCTCGTACGCGTAGTGTAGAAAAAGTACAGTAACTGCCAAAAAGTTCGAACTCGAGATTTTTGAACAATCTTTACATTTTAGACCTTTCAGAATTCAAAAAACGCATTTTTGGTAATTTCTGTCCATTTGTCTGGCTGACCGTGACAATAATAAATCAGCTTTGAGCTACACAGATGAAATTTGGTATATGGTCTTTTTTTAAATCAAATTTTGAATAAAATTTGTTTGAAGGAAGAAATATGTCTATAATATGTTCAAATGTATAAATTAACATGATACGTACAAAACAAAGAGCAGTAAATAGATGAAATTCGGTACACAGATTTAACATCTATAGTGTCAATACTATTCGAAGTTTGAGTCAAATCCAACTACGGATTGACTGTCTGCCTGTTTGGGCTTTCAGAAATATGAAAAAGCGATAATTCAAAATCTCAATAACTTAAATATATCAAATTTAGTATTGAATTTAGTGACAACAAATATAGTTTTATGTCAGTTTTTTGCTTCGATATTTTGAGAAAAACGTGTCTAAAACATAAATTCAGTTTTTGGATATTATTAATGCATACCAGGAATTAATTGCCCAAATAATTCGCCAAGTTTGATACAATAGATACAGTGAAAATTCCACATTCTCAACAAAAGTTAATATTTTGAAACTATGGTACGTCACTGCCATGTAAGATGCTCTTTGGTATGATTAGAGTATGTGAGAAAGTTTTGAGGAGACCACTCAAAATCGTTTGAACGCATTTTCTGAAGAATGAATATTTGACATTGATTAATTCATGGTAAACATATCTCAAAAGCAGTTTGATGAAATTCGATATGAATAAATTAAATACCTTCAAGGATGTAACGGGTCTCGGATTTTAAGATTTATTTAATATACAGACACTTTTTGTTCAAAACAGAGAAGGTTTGACAAAAAAAAAAATTCATTAAAAACAACTTTAAATGCTAATAAAATATTTATTTAATATAATTTTAATTTTGTGGTCTATTACAATCTAAATAACTTGGAAAATAAACATGTGAATAAAAAATAAATATTTCCGCTACTTCTTTTTTATAACTTACCTGCTTTTTTCCATCGATAAAATTTTTGCTGAAGTTTCATCATCTGGTCAGCTTTTTTAACTAATGGTAATGTATATATTTCCCTTCTAATTGTACTTTTTTAAGGCTTAGATCAGTTATTTGGCACAATGGAAAATTTTATACATTAATGTTTTAAATTTCACCTTCGAATCTAGTTTGATAGTTTAAGCTGACGAAAGTTAAGTTTGTTGTTTTATAAAAGATATACATGTATTTAATGTTTCGATAGTCAATTTAGATTTAGGAATCCTAGGCAATAATAAGAACAATTGCTTTACATCATTTGTATTATTAGAATATTATTATAATCACATTTAAGAGCGTAATGAATATAAAAACGTTTTTTTCAGTTGGAATTTTGCGTTATTTCATAAGTATGAAGTAAAATGTATCTTAAATTTGTTGAGAGTTTTCTGATTTAGAAAATAAGAGAAATTTGTTTAATTAACTGCTACGAGGGATAATTTTCTCGTCATTTAGAAATATGTTGATTAAACAGGAAATACTTATACCATTTGGGACCGTATTATTGAAAGTTCGAATTTCCTGTGTACAGAAATGAAACAGAAGATTCATGTTAAGAAATGCGTATGAATACGTTTGCCCATTGAAGAAAAGGGGAAAATTTGAAATTTACAATTTGTGAAAACAAATGTAAGAAAAATAGTGCACTCTTAATGCCGAAATGGGCGGATAATTGAATTATTTTAGGGATATATTTGATACAGCTTTGAATTTCTAGTGAAAATATATCATTTATGAGTTCTTGAAATTTAACGCTTCATGGCAAGTATAACAAGTTTTAGATTAGAAAGACTTAAAATAAATTAGTCGATTTTGATTAGCAGCAAAAATGAAAATGGATACGCATTTATAATATTTATAATACATTGGATATGGATATGCACACATAATATTTAATGCTTAAATGCCTTACTTAATGGCATTCTTTTTGCCATATACTTTCTAAATCCCGAATACTTTCTAATGATATGGTCCCAAATAGCATAAGCTTTTCTCTTGTTAAAAAGGAACAACTAGACTTATATTGAAAGCTGTTGGTGCAGTGAAAGACTGAATAACTCTCAAATAACTTGCAAAAATCAAAATTGCTTTAAATTTTTAAATCACGGCTTAAAGTAATTAAATCAATGATTGCTTTAGAGCTAGAAAACGGATTTCCTTAACTGAAATATTATTAAAAATATTATCTGTTAATATGGAGGCATTTTTTCCAAACATCCTAATCTATATTTGAAGTGACTGAATAACATGAAAAAAACTGTCTGAAAATAAGAAAATTCCATTTATAAAGCAATATTTGGATTATTGTTAGACCTACCTTATCCCTTTTTGCTAATAGTCATATGACAAGAACGACACTTTTGGTCAGCAGTTTTCTTCCAAAATGTCCTGTCCTACCAAATGAAAGAATTGTCTTTTGATACCATATATAAAGTACAAATATGAAGGGTGGATCCAAGATGTAATTCTATAATCCAGAAATTGAACTCCAGGTTAAGTTAATCCCCTTACCAGAAGGGCTTAGAATGCTCACCTGACATATCGTTACAGCTTAGTAGAAACAGAACTAACTCAATGGAAAGAATGAAATCTTATTCTCCAATAAAATAACTATTCCAGCGCTTAAACAGATATGAAAGTTATACTTGCTCAATATCTCAAATTTCCTTAAGGAAAAAGCTCATTTTGATGTCATTATATGAGCCTTAAAGTTATAAAAGCTGCAATTTTTATTCTAATTGTAATTTGAAATATAATAGATCCCCAGGTTTTCGTTCTATTGAGATAGAAGAGCAGTCTGGATAGTAGAAAATCTGGCGAAGAAGGCGTTCTGTAATTCTTTCTATCTCAGCCATATTATTTAAACTACGTTTGATTCGAATTTTCTAAGCTATTAGAATATTCAAAAACTTTATAACTGTTTTTCATATTATCTACTGTTTGATTTAAGAAAAATTAAAACTTTTCTTAAATTAAAGATATTTTAAAAAGAATTTTTCAAAATATTACAAGAACTAAGAAATCCTATATAAGTATGAAACTGAAATGCATGCAATTTAAAAATAAGGAAAACAAAATGAGCAGGTATTTTTTTATAAAAGATGTTTAAGTTTATTCAGTAGAAATTAATGATTAATATTAATGAGATGAGACATTCAATTAGATTTGCTCATTTTTATCATCATTTCGATCTCTTATAATTTTTTTCGTTGTTCATATTTTTGATTTAAAAAAATAATTTCATCTTTTTCAGAATATTATTCATAGGAACTTTTTTGAAATTTTATTCTACCTATTTATGATAAAAAAAAATAAAGGAATATGACAGGGTTCATTTCTTCTAAAATTTATCGAACACGCTTATTTAAAAGTAAAGACAACTCTTCATGTAGATAGATGGTAGTCCACATGCGCATTATATTGTAATCATGTATCACGAAAGCCATGCACTTTGGAAAATTACTGGCATCAACGGTATTGTTCTTTCCAATTCATTAACCTGTAGGGCCGTGCATAATCATCTCGCCCTACGCAAAAAGAAGAAAGAAGGTCGGAAGATTACACTCCAATTACTAAGGTAGAAAAGAAAAAAATATCGCGGCATTATTCCTTCAAATCCAATTTTAGTTTTGTGAGCACGCTGTCAACATTGCTCCCAAACAGAAGATTTTTGGAGCGATGCCCAAAGCGCCTGCAACTGAATGTAGTTTTGAAGAAAATTATAGGACTGGGGGGGGGGGGGTTGAGGGGCTTAATTCAATCCACTTGAATTTAGATGTACCGACACAATCATTTTGAAAACACCTACAAGGAGCATATATGTTAATGAAAAGATTAGTTTCAGTGAGCGGTGTAACCCATTTTATATGCCTTGTTAAATGTGTGTATTTATCGAAAGAAAAAAACATGTGCTGTTTTGAAAACAACAGTTGTAGTATCAACTGATTGTTTGAGAAAAATAAAAACGTATTTAAATTTAAGGGATCCGACTACGTTCAAAGGAAAAATTTTTGAAAAATTGGATTTTTTATAAATTATTTATGGGTTTTAGATGTATAGTCAACTAGCCGTCTTTGGCAACCAGCTGGTTCGCCATGAGTAATGCGTTCTAAAATTTTCAATTAAGTCACATATTCATTAGCCTTGAAGTCATTCCGGGCATTGATTGGCCTGAAATCAAAAATGTTTTTTTCCGTGATGCTGCCAAAATATTAAATATGTTTTTTAAAGAAAGGAAAAAAAAATGAATAAATGATTTAGATGTTGTAAACGATTATAGAAACTTTGGCTTTGCATTTATTTTTTCAGAAACTATCACAATTTATATTGGAAAAAAAATATTGAATTAATGATACAGATATTGCAAAAGATTATAGAAATATCCCATTAAGTCGGGATTTCAATGCTTATCCTGTCTAAATTCAATCAGGTTTACCATAAATAAAGAATATTTGTTGAATAAATAATTTAGATATTGCAAACGATTATATAAACCTTTGCGTTGCATTTATTCTTTTAGAAAATATCACATTTTATGTTTCTTTTATTTTATCCAGTCACGTGCTAAAAGTATCATTTCTTTCGACTTGATTTACGATGATAGTTTTTTTTTGTTATTTGAACTTCCGTCATTGTTTTCTTTTAATTTATCCAAACACGTGCTCAAAAAAACATGGTCAAAATATTTCTTTAAAAATTCGTTAAAAATAGTGGCTTACATGATACATTAAAACACTGATACCATTAAAAAGCTAATTTTTTTATCTTTAAATTGACGTAAAAATCATGTTTGTGCGATCATATTTTTGGAAGTTATAGTGGAAAAACGTCGAAATTTCGTTTAAATTTTAATTAATTGAAATTCTAATTAAAAATTCGAAAAAAGGGCTCCAAGGTGCACATTCCCAACCTCCAAGGTATACATGTACCAAATTTGGTAGCTGCAAGTCCAACGGTTTGACCTGTAGAGCGCCAACACACACACACACACACATTGAGCTTTATTATAAGTATAGATAATAAACACTGTAAATACAAAAGCAATTATCTGAAAATGTAATATATTTCGAGAAAGGGGAACATTTGTAGAAAATTTTACTGAAATTTAACCCAAACGGTTAATATTCTACACAAAATGGTAATGCAGCAATCCTGTTTTTCTTTCTACAGAAGTTATAGTATATAATGATGACTGAAATGAACCAAACTCTAAGAAAAAGTTTGAGATGCAAAGAAGTTAAGGGTAAAAATATACGTATATATGCAATTTTTCTATAAATTCACAACTTAATTTTTCTAAAAACATCAATGAATGAAAAAGTATTTCACCAACAATAAAACTTTTGGTTCATTTCATTAATCATATTATTGAAAACACAAGCTGAAATTTTTATGTAAATACCTCTTTTAATGTTGTGGATATAATGTTAACGGTGGGGAATTTTTATGAAGATTAAAGTTTTGAGAAAATTGAAGCTAAAGACAAATTTTAGCTGAAAAATCTGTGATTCTGGATATTTGTTGAATCATTCCTTTTCCTAGAAAAAATTAACTGTTTCGGAAAGAGAAGTCTGAACTACAAGAAATAATAAGAATTTTAAAAAATAGGTCAATGACCAGTGTGTTTGACGTAGTCGGATACCTTAAGAGTTTTTTGGATTCACATGAAGTACTGCATGTGGTATAGAAAAAGTAAACTTAAATCACGTCATTTATAGCAAAATAAAACTTTAAGAATATAAATTTTATATGCATCAATTTAGGTTAAAAATTCTCTACATAGTATAAAATGATGTCTCATGAAAACATCTATATGCTTGGAAAAGAAAAACTCGTTTAGTTTAGTTATATTAACGTCCCGTTTTGAAGCAACACTAGGGATATTTTGAGACGGACCTCGTAATTTTGAACCGAGATCAGATGACGAGGATGACACCTGAACTGGCACCCCCTCTCCACACCACATCACACCAGCGGGAGGACGAGAAAAAAATCAAGAAAAACTTAAATGGTATTGGAAATATTTGTACTATTTTGTAGAGCATTTATTGGGGGAGGTGTTTGAATATCAAAATAAAAAAAAGAGTTTTGTCATTGCGACTTTAATTATTTTCCTTCTACGATTCGCGCATGTGTAAAACAGCAATATCTGAATTTTGCACTTATCCGTGTAGGTGAGAAAGCCTCAAACTCTGCATGCGCAAACAGCAAGTTTAGTTTTAGTTTTAGTTTTAGTTATATTAAAATCCCGTTTAAAGCAACACGTGGGCTATTTTGGGACGGACCTCGTAATTTTGAACCACGGTCGGATGACACCTGAAGTGGCACCCCCCTCTCTATACCAGACCAGCGGGAGGACGTTTGGCCCGACAGATTTAACGTGCAAGAGATCCCCTCACACGACGGATCTTCAGTGGAATCGAGTCTCGAACCTTAAACCCTCCGGATCCGAAGCCGAGACCTTACCACCAGGCCACCACGGCCTACAAACAGCAAGAGCTGTGGGGGGGGGTGCATATGCGATACATTTCTTAGTTTACGTTTGATTTTTAACAGCGAATCAAAATTCATTATCCCCCCCCCTCCCCTCCTTAAAAAAGAAGATCTTACCTTTTCATGAGAGCACATTACATACCAAAATATTTCATTTGTGGGGCGATAATGAAAATGTAGAAGAAAGTAACATTCGGTTTAGAAATATCAGAGAAAGAATGTCTATACTTAGGGAAATATAAAACTCATGGGGTAATCAGCCCACAGTTTTCTCGAATGCCCTCTGATAATGTTTTTATTCCCCAATTCCATACATATTGAACTTTTGCAAGGATCTGAAAGTTAAGAGCACACAGATTTTTATTTTCAGGGTTCCATAAGAGGGAATTCTGTGACTTGAAATAAATGATGAAATGATAAAGGAAACCAGTTCTTTCATACTGATTGCATGGCATTGATGAGCAATAATTACGGAATATTCATGTATGGCGTGGATCTATAGATTTTATTAAGTTTTGTTTGCAATATCAAATAGGTATTTGAGGGAAAAATCGAAAAACGAATACATATTTCGGGAGATTTTGTCCAAGCCGATACGAACCAAAATTTGAGATGAAATGAAAGTGTATTCACAAAATTATGTACCAAATTTCATTTACTTAAATCATTGCTTTTACAACTATAACATTTACATTTAAGTAAAAATACATGTTGACAGATGGTCAAATTCTTGATGGATTTAGTTGTAAATTTGATACAAACCTTAATATCAAATGTATGCTAAATTTTCATCTAAGTCTTTTTCTAGCTATTGAGTTCAATTTTATTTGGAAAGCCGGACGGCTCTAAAGAATTTTTCTCCAAATTTTATAGAAATCTACTATTTAGTCGAAGATCTACATGCGAGTTTCATTAATGTAGTTCAAATTATTGTTGAATTATCGGATTCACGAAAGACATAATCGTAATTCATATTTGTCGCACAGGGAGGTTTGTAACGTTGAGAAATATCAAAATCTCGAGTTGGAATATTTTGTCAATTATTATACCTTCCTGTCTTATACTTCGTATTAAAGAATATAAAAAAATAAACTATATTGCTCCATGCTCTAGTCTAGAGAGAGGTTCGACAAGTTAAGTTGAAACTCTCTCTACAAGAATCTTTAAAAATCTATAGCATCTAAAAGGACAAAATGAAAATATTCAGGGTTAATTTCAACTTTGTTGAAAGATTATCCCAATGATTTGTCGGTAACAGTTGGAAAACATATCAAAGATCAAACTATATAAGTGATTATATAATTTATAATGGGATTTCAGGAAATGCTAGATTGATTATCTATATGATTGTCTTAGATTATGCTTGTTCAACTGCTAGAATAGTATAGATCAATTTTAATTACATTTCGTCATCTGTCTGTTATAACGAATTTCTTTGATTAATCTAGCGTTCGAATTATGGTTTTTATTCTGTAGCTCGATAGTTACAGTATCAAATGTGACCTTCTCATTTTGGCAATACAGCTTAAATTGATCTGTATTCAGCTTGAAAATGAATTGTCATACAGTTGTGATAAATATTTATTAATCCCAGAGTTTAAACTTTGAAATGAATAGTAATTTCTAGCATAAAGTCTTAGATAAATCTAAACTTTGAAATGACCTAATATTGAATACATAAAAAGATGTATTCGCTATAAGTTATTTAATTTATGTCAAAAACTCTCTTTGAACTACTCTCAATTCACAATTTAGACTTCTATATTTAAGATACTTTTTCCACAATTGGTGGCAAGGTGTTCAACCAATAATTTGGATGCATTTAGTTTTAATTGAACCGCTAATGGTTAACTTGATGTTCACTATTCAATTAACAAAATATATTTAAGTTCCAAATTGTGGCAGATATCCTTATCGTATTGTTTCATTAGTTTTTCAATCATTTTGCTTATTGTATGCATGAATTATTCTAATAGGATCATATTTCCTGACGCCAAGGGAATTGTTAAAATCTAAAGTGTCCAAATAATTTATTTCAAATTTTATGTTGCATAAATTGCATTTCGTGGTAATTTAACTTTTTTATTTTTCTCGTAAATGGCACAGGTAAGTAGAATTTTTCATCCTTAGCTTTTAATATTAGAAAAAATTAAGTGATAATATATTTGATGATAAAAAGTATTAAAAAGGTTTAAATGATTTTTTTTAATTTAAAAGCTGCCGAAACTACGGAAATTTTTGAATGAAAATGCATTACAGTTCGTTTAATATTTTTATGTCTTAAAATAATTTTTGCGCAATAATATTTTCTAGAATTATTGCGGAAAAATGTTAAAATCTCGCTTAATTTTTAAATGATTAAAACTTGTTCTAGGATGTATATTCATATTCTTGAAAATGTATCTGTGCTAAGTCAGTCAAAATTTTAAGCACCTTAAAAAGGGAGGATTTTTTTTTTCATTTATTTATTTTAATTTGAAATGTATAACATGACTCTAATTAGACTCCTCCCTAATTCTGTTTAGGGGCATTGTTAGAATCCAATTCCTGAGTTTGGAATCTTAGTCAAAATTTTATTTTTAATATATCTAAAACAGGAGGATTTCTTGTGTACACCGATCTACTTGCCACCACTGGTCGAAGCGGTACTGACGAGAAAAAAAACTGTAAGGAAATGCTAAGGTGATTATTTATTTGATATATACTTCCATATGCAATAAAAACTTAAAAAGTCAGTCGAGTATTGTGGATTTATATGAACAAATTAGTTTCAAATATGTTGATATCTATCTATCTACGATTTGTGTATGATATCAGATGCATTTTTGTCTTATTTTTGTCGTTTTTCTTATAGAGTATGTAAGTAATGTTTCTAAGATTTCTTTTGGAATTACGGGTGATTGGCAAACAATAATTGATCTCATACTATGAAATAAGCATTTACTTTAAATAATAACTGAAGTAATCGATACAGGGGTTAAAGCTGGGAGATTAATTATTTGATTTTTCAGATTTGATTTTTTTATTTTAAATAGTATACAGAATTCTTCTCAACAGTACATAATTGAAAATCTTATGCTGAACTGAATTTTACTTTTTTTTTCAATATTCTACAAAATTCCAGTAATAATCATCAAAATAGAATATATTCGAAACCTTACAGTTTTTCTTACATTTTGAAATATTTTTCATATATTGACAGATTTGGAAGATATTGTTTTTATTCATTTTGCTACTGAATATTGGAAAGTGATTTCTCCATGATTTGACAACATGGCACCTCGGGGGCATCAGATACAATTTAAGCTATTTTTGTGACATTCATGAAATGTTGATCTTTGTTAACCAGGCACAAGCTAAGAACTTCGTTTCTGGAGCATACGCCGAAGAACATACCTTCATTCCTGGAAAGTGATCTTATTAGAGAATGCTTCTCGTTTTTAAATAAATTGCCTTAAATAATAAAATAAGTTTAAATCTATATCATTATTTTCATTGCTTCGAATTTTTCGAAAGGAATTTTCATGGGAACATCTAAAATACGTAAACTTTCTGAATTCTATAGCTAGAAACTATGGATTTTGATGGAGGTATTGAGTCGTGACCAGAAACTGAATACCTGGCAAATCTGAGACTTCCAGTCACGTTACAGTTGCCACTAATGACAGTACAGTGAATAAACGGAGCGTTATATGTAAAATGAACATAAAATTACTTTCCCAATTTAGAAGTATCTAATAATAGCTAAATAATACAGATTTTTATGTGGAGAATAAATTAAACACACACACAAAAAGAATCAACAGTCTTTGCTATAATATCTTGTGTAGAAGAAAATGTTTACACTGTTGGGAACGAGTCTACATCTAATATTTTAATTGCCCAGTTGGCAGCACCTGTTTAAAATAAATTTTTTGAAAAAAATTTAGAGAAATCATTTGATACATTTCATTTCAAATTTAATACTTACAAGGTACATTTGGTAATATTGATAGGACAAAAATTAACGGTCATTCCATCCAGTCAATAATTTATAAATAGCAGCAGGACATATTTGACTGTGATCAAGTATGGCCAAAGGAATATTTATTTCAATACCGACCTTTTCATCAAATTCGAAACCAGAACAGTCCCGTTAATGTCCAAATAGAGGATATTTTGCTCCTGCAAGAAGACGTCCGACCATGTGGAAGAAGGCCAGAGTGATGCGCCTATATCAAAGATGTGACGGGAAAATAAAAACCTGCAAACTGAGAGCAATTATTTCAAAGTTATCCTCCCCCCTCCCAGTCTCTTCAGTCATCTCCTTGAGGCTGACCAGAGTGGGGAGGATGTTGGGAAACGGCAATGCATCCAATGTTTTAGTTGTTCAGTTAGCAGAAAATGTTTTATTTGTTTATTTTTTTTTAGAAAAATCAAGAAATGTCGATTGATACCTTTCAATTTAATTCAATTCCTACAAATTACTATTGGGTAGCCTTGAGAAGACAAAAACTAACAGCCATTCCTTCGCATCCGGATAATAACACAAAGCTTAAGAGAATATACAGACAACAGCCGGACTTATTTGACTATTTTTGAGGAAAATGGGCAAAAGAATAGTTGCTTCAATTGCACTTTTTCATCAATTCGAAACTAGAACAGTTCCGTTAACGTCTGAATTGGCAATATCGTGCTTTTGAAAAAAGACGTCCGACCACGGCATATGTAGAAGAAAGCCTTCATCAGGGTGATGTGGGCTTTCTTCTACATTTTTTCATTGATGGACCTACATCAGGGACATGACGAGAGGATAAGATCCGACGAACTAAGAGTTAATGGTCGAAATGTAACCCATCCGGCCTCTCTGATCTTCCCCATAGAAGTTGATCAGGGTGTGGAGATTGTTGGAGGAAAGGAGAGTACATCTAATATTTTAGTTGCCCAGTTGGCAACCCCTGTTTTAAAAAAAATTTTGAGAAAAAAATTAGGAGATGTTGGTTGATTTCTTAAAGTTTAATTTAATACCTACAAATTAACCTACAGTGCATCGTATAGCCATTTGGCTGTAGATTTTTATTTTCATTTATAAGCTACATATGGCTTGTTTCAAAGGGCAATAATGAATGATTGGAAATTCCTTTTTAAATGCTTTCCAATAAATATTTGAAGAAAAGATCGATGTATGGCAATAGCAGTAATAGAATTAATTTTAACCACTTGACATACGAATTTACTTAATTTCTTAATTAAATGATGAATTTAAGAGCTTCTTAATTGCAACTTTCACTATTATTTTAATTCCTTTAATAATAATACGTTTCAAGGGACTTATTTCATTTTAAATTATTTAATACTTTTCACTTAATTGCAGATTAAAAATTAAAAATTCTATAATCCGATGCGCATCTCAGACGTCATTGCTTGCGAAGTGGTTAATCTGGAAGATTGGAAAACAAATTACTAAGATGATTGTTGTATGAATAGTTCTACCATTCAAAATACTATTAATTTTTTTCATTGTAAAACATATATTGGTAAAACGGTATTTTTTATTTTTATTGCGGACTTGTTATAATGTGATTTGTATCATTGAGTTATTGTTCAATTCATAATATAATCATTTGGCACATTTTAACTTTAAAAAAAAATTCACTTGAAAAAATCATAAAAAAATTTCACTTGAGAAAAACATTAAAAAATTTCACTTGAGAAAAACAAAAAAATTTCAGTAATTTTTTTGAAATGCATGCAATTATTCAAAACACGCACATTTTTTTCTGAAAAAATATAACCCATTTTTGGGTTAATAAACACTTTAAATAGATTTAAATTTGTGTCTTTTAATTCTATATGAACATTTTTAGTATACTCGCATAAATGATATTTTACATAGTCCATATCTTCCTTTGTTTATTGCAATTATCATTGCCTTTTTGGACCTATATTTCAAAAATCTTAATTCTAGGCGACATTTTTGATATTTCCACCGTTTTTTGGTTTTCTTTTTTCCATTCATTAGTTTATCCACAGATGCTTCCAAATGGAACGGTTATTTTATGGTCCCCTTATATAAAGAAAATGTGATAATAATTGATATTATTAGCCGTAGGATTACTCTTTACACTAAAAATTGGGGAGTTTAAGAATTTTAAATAAATAATGCAAATAATTGTTTTGAAATGCATGCAATTATTCAAAACACGCACATTTTTTTTCTGAAAAAAATATAAAGTCACGAATTTTTGGCTTAATAGACACTTTAAATAGATTTAAACTTGTGTCTTTTAATTGTATATGAGCATTTTTAGTATACTCGCATAAATGATATTTTACATAGTCCATATTTTTCTTTGTTTATTGCAATCATCATTGCATTTTTGGACCTTTAATCCAAAAATCTTTATTCTCGGTGACAGTTTTTAATACGTCCTCCGTTCTTTGGATTTCTTTTTTCCGTTCATTAGTTTTATTCACAGATGCTTCTAAATGGAACGGTTATTTATGACCCCCGTATATAAAGGAAATGTGATAATAATTGATATTATTAGCCATAGGACTACACTGAAAATTGGGGAGTTGAAGAAGTTTAAATAAATAATGCAAATAATCACAAATGTAATCTAGATCGATTCTTGTTATTTTATTGAAAAGCTGTGAAATTCTGGAGTAAAAAGTTAAAAATAATGCTGTCTTCGAGGATCTGGGAAATATCCTAAAAACCTCAGAGTTATATCTCCATCAATATCTGTAAATTAATCTTTTCGCAAATGATTTACTTGACCAAAATTTAAATGTACCAAAATTTTATTAATAATTATCGCGTCTCGCGTCATCTGATGGAAACTTAAATGAAAGACAAATGATGAATTTTAAAAAAAAGATTTTTGAAGTAACACTTTTATGGTCATTTATTTCCCTTATTGTTGATATTTACACATGTAAAAATTGTTTTTATAAAATTTGTGTTTCAAGTAGTTTCCTTTCAAATGATGGTAATCACATTGTAAAGAAACATTGCAAACCCTTTGCTTCTTCAAGTTACGTTATATTGAGAGAAATTTATCATATTTTAAATTTTCTTTTGGTTTTCTAAATTTTCAAATGTCTTATATAAATGGGGTTAAAGGCTTTTTATATTTATATGAAACAATCAGGAGAAAGAATATTAAACAAGATTCATAGAACCGTTAATGACTTTTCAAGCAAAATTTAACTCTATTGTTCTAAAAACACATATTTCCAAACACATGGAAACTAATTTTTAGAGTAAACTAAGCAACATTCAAAATCTTTTATTTTACTTAAATTCTAAAGCTTATAAGAAATTCTTTTGCATCTTTCTACAATTTTTTTTTAATTACAACTGTTCTAGATTTTATTGAACATTCTAGAAAATCTAATTATCTTATCAAATCATTAAAAATGGGCCCTGTTGCATCATCTACGGTATACAGCACATATGCATTACATTTTTAGAACAGAGACTAAATTTGTTTCAGCAACAAAATAGTACTTTAAAAAAAGAAAAAAAAAATTGTATTGTTTTCACCTGCCTCTTTTCTTTTTTTTCCCCTTAAGAAAATAACAAATATCAATAAATCAACCAGAATCTAAAGATTATTTAGCAAAACAAATTTCTTATTTTATCTTATTTTACGCAAACGGAGGAGTCTTCTGTCTCACCTATCTCAGCATATTTTTCGAAGCACAGCCCACATATTATTCCTCCTGCCGAAAAGGGATTGTTCCGGAAAAATTGGGATCCCTGTCATAACATAAAACAACGAAAAAGACAAGCAATTCCGCTTGACAAGAGGGCAGCACGCAGAGATAGATCCCACCCCCGTGCCGCGGAAAACACCACGTGAGTGACGTCACCACCAAACGATTTCGAGCTCCAAGGCGCGATGGTTCTTTTCCACAACAGAACAGATGCTTGCTAAACGCAGTTCGCGCTTGACATTTTTTTTTTCTTCCCAAGTTTTCGAGGCTCCCCACTCTGTTGGCTGGATATTTTGAGCCCGTCGCTAATAAAAGTGTTCAGGCTGAATTAGCTGTTTTGGATACTTAAAAGCATGTGAGCCAACAGGTCAACGCAATGGTAAGTGTTTCCGCAGACGATTTATTTTATTTGGAAGGTTTCTGTGTTCTGTCACTCGGTTCTGAACTAACCAGACGCTTTGAAATTTTTAACTAAAAGGATCTAATACTATCCAAGGAGCAACCAAAACATTGCTTCGATACACGCTCCCATCATCTTTCAACTTCCAAGAACAACTTAAATCAGTTGTCAACTGGAGCACTACATTGCGTAGCACTGATGATTTGCATGCATATATTTGTCTTTAAGAAAGAGAAGCACTAAAAATGTGACTTGAGTGATTTGTTATTGTAATCATCGTATAATTTAAATGAGCAATCCTTTTGGAATTTTTCTTCATATTTCTTGAGTTCTTTCTCTCCTTTCGCCCAGAAGAATTTGTTAATTTGCACGAAAATCTCTTGAAACTTTTGCTCAAGTTCATGAAAAAGCAAATTATAGTTTAAATTGTACCATCGATAATTTGTCTACATTTATTTTATAAAATCAAATTACATTTCAAAGCTGTATGATGTAAGAATCTAATGATCAATGAATCGTTTCAAAATCACAGCATTATCAAGCTAAATAAACAAAATTTTAAATTTTCGATTCGCATATACAGAATAAATGTGAAATATTTTTTTAACATAATTCAAATAATAAGGCCAACAACAGAATGGGGATTAAATTTAATAAATATTTAAAAATCCTTAAATGCATCTAAAAGATTTGAATCTCCAATGATGATTTCAAACAATAAGATTATGGGCAGCAAGAAAATCGAAAATGAATTTTTTGCTATTTGAATTATAATAGCAGAAATTTCGGTGGTTTAAATTGCTATTAAGTGTAGAACAAACGCTAACAAAAAATTTGCTATTTAAGAAATTATTAGTATTTTTTTCTAAATTGCAAAAATTTTATTAAATTTGACTAGTTAACTGTTCCGACCTCTTCAGAAGATGTTTTACCAAATTGTCTTAAACCCACACACA
>JAPMOQ010043084.1:1262195-1317090 GCA_026543055.1 Argiope trifasciata
GAGGACTAATATTTAAGTAAGAAATACAAAGGAGGACTAATATTTAAGTAAGAAATACAAAGGAGGACTAATATTTAAGTAAGAAATACAAAAGAAGACTAATATTTAAGTAAGAAATACAAAAGAAGACTAATATTTAAGTAAGAAATACAATAGAAGACTAATATTTAAACGCGTGTTCAGAACAGTTTAGATTTTTAACTTACAAAGGACGCTAATATGTTATATTTAAAAATTAAAATTGTATTTTGATGCATAATTGCAAGTTTATTTAAACTTTTAATTAAATACCATGTATTACTTTCGACTTTTATGACTTTCCTCCAATGAAAATGGAAGAAAACATCGGAGATATGAGAACGCGAGTTAACCACTTGCATAATTCAATTTCGAAAACGGCGATGTCATGAAATGATGTATATGTAAGTGGCAGTCAAAAATGTTTTAATTATTCAAAAACTTGGACATATTTAAGTTTTTTTTAATAAAAATCTAAATATCAAGCATTTTGTGATTCGATATACAAGTATCACGTCATTTTGGTGCAAGGAATTATATATAAAAGACATTGGTTATGTCTGTAACATGCTGATTTCCCGAAAACAAAGCTTCCATATTAAACATATTTCCTTTTCTTTATCTATTTAAAATTGCTTCCAAGTTTATTTAGACTAATTTTGATGAATGTCATTTTTGTCACAAAAACGAATTATAGTGCTCTTGAAAAATGACCTATCCATAACAGAACGGAAGGTAATCAGAAAACGAGATTCGTCATGGCTTCCAATGCTGACTGGGCTAATTTGTCAGTTTGAAAGCCGAGATAAATAATAAGCGATCGTACGTGGGAAATATTGAGAAATAAAGGCCCTCCAAGTACTAAATTCTTTTAGTTAAAGAGAAAAATCTTTCATTTTAGATTCCAAACGAATGTTAATGTTTCATTACCAGAATTTTGAATTTTAAAATTTTGCTCAGAAACGTATTAAACTAACTCAAAATAACGTATTAAGAAATTATGATATATCGAAGTTTAAAAGGCATTTTTGCGTCAAAATTCATTAAAAAAGTTATTGCTTAGTTTTAAAACCCATTTATTTGGGTTTCTAAATTTGTGTTTGTTTTGATTCTGCAATAAATATAAAACGAGGTATGTAATTACTTTATAAACCACTTAGCACAAACTGAAAGTTGAATGTTTTCCAACATATTTTATCAAATACTCCACAATTATTTATTTTATAATATGTTCTATCAGCAAATCACACATATTAGAATAAGTTTTGAGTAGTTTTTATGCCGAAAGCATTGGAAACTTCATATGTTTCTGAACATTGGATTTCGTAGAAATGTCCGCATATCTTACTTAATAATATATTACCTCAAAACTCTGCATATATGTTGCCTTAAGTGTTTCAAAGGTAATAAACTAGGGATATGGCTTTAAATTGAGTAGTTTTTGTTTAACTTAATATAATTTTCAACAACTAATTTTATGTGATTTTCAATATAGTAACACTCTATTAGCAATAACTTTTTTAAAAGGCACTGTTTCTTAGATTATAGTTATTTCCCTTTATAATAAACTGTAAATATATTGTATATAAGAATAATTGAAATATGTGAAGTAGAATGTTTTGTTTTTGTTGCAATTTTCACTAAGTTTTACCCAGATTGACACATTTTACAAAATCTCAACTGGCACAGAATTTTTTGATATACATCTTTCATTATTTGTAATCACACTGATCCAGAAAATGACCGGAAATAGCTCATTAGATTTTTCGAAAATTTTTCTTCGAAGATAAACAGATGCCTTAAGTGTCATATTATTAAAAATTCATATTTTTCCTCGTGAAAGTTGTTGATCGCTAAAATTGTAATCTGATTGTTTTTCCATCCCGCAGCTATAGTAAGCACCTGCTTTACATATTTTATCAAAACCCACTTTTATTATCAGAAGACAATTACAGCTGATAACTCTTTTATGGAGCATTAGTATTAATATGCATAGGTCGAACAAATAATTCCAAACAAAATTAATACGTGAAACATTGTTCTATAACACAATTATTCGAAAAATACTATATTTAGAATGAGCAAAATTCTTTTGCATCTAAAGCACAACGAAATAAACTTTAAGAAAAGATCAGTTTTGAAAATTAGCTAACGAAAAAGATATTAAATAAAGAAAAGGAAAAAAATGTATTGGGCTGAAGACTTTATTAAAGATCACTTTCAGACAGGAATTTGTCAGCATACAGCTGACTTACATCCCAAAAATAATTCCTTTTGATCCAAGCATCCTAAGGAAATTGAGATATCCAGATAAATAAGAATTATTGGACATAAAATATAAGAATTCAACTGCAATAAAAACACTCAGTGAAATAAAGAGTTAAATTCCCGTCAAAAAATATTCAAAGGATTTGTGAGGGTTTCTCTGTCTCATTCGCACCCCATGCCGAGTACAATGCGGCGAATTTAAGTTGAAACTTAAGAAAGCAAAATAAAAAGTTAACTATTTACTTCCCACCGGCGAAATGCCAAAATCACGTTTCGTACCAGATCTCTACACCACTGTTGTGGCTACAGAAAAACAAAGAAATTTCGACTAAAATTGTCTTTACAAATCCTAATTCTATGCCCTGCAGACTGAATACGTTTGCACCGTATTTCTCTAGCCTATTTAATTGATTTCCGGAGGGGAAAATATAATGAAAATGCTTTGACATGAATGAGACAGAATTTATTATATAAAAAAAATAAATATCGGGGCTAGAAATGAAATGCTTCGTAAACAATAGGATTTATGTCTGGGAAAAATACGCTTGTAAATCATTTTCATGACATAAATCCTACATAAATCTATACACCAATCTTATTGCTTTATATATTTTCCTGAAAATGAAATACTGAAAAATAATCTATATTATTAAAATAGCGATTTCGAGCAATTTTAGTTTAGCTTACTTATATAACACTAGCCGCCTTTGGCGACCAGCTGGTTTGCCATGAGTAATGCGTTCTAAAATTTTCAATTAAATCACATATTCATTTGCCTTGAAGTAATTCTGGGCATTGATTGGCCTGAAATTATTTTCTTTAAGATGATGGACGGAAAGTTCTAAAAGAACACGTTTTCCTAATAATATTCTTTAATTTTATAAATCAGTCAGTTTTAACTATCGGTTAGGCTTCCAAAATAAAAATGTTTTTTTCGATGATGTTGCCAAAATATCAAATGTTTTTTAAAGAAAGCGAAAACGGGAAAAAAATTATTGAATTAATGATACAGATATTGCAAACGATTATAGAAGTATGCCATTAAATCGGGATTTCAACGCATATCCTGTCTAAATTCAATCAGGTTTACCTTGAATAAAGATTTTTTGAATTAATGATTTAGATATCGCAAACGATTATAGAAACCTTTGCTTTGCATTTATATTTTTAGAAAATATCACATTTTATATTTCTTTTATTTTATCCAGTCACGTGCTAAAAGTTGCATTTCTTTAGATTTATTTTGCGATGATAGTTTCTTTTATTTTTTTATTTGAACTTCCGTTATTGTTTTTTTATTTTATCCAGTCACGTGATGAAAAAAACATGGTTAAAATATTTCTTTAAAAATTCGTTAAAAATAGAAGCTTACGTTATACATTAAAATACTGATATCATTAGAAAGCTAATTTTTTAATCTTTAAATTGATGTAAAAATCATGTTTGTGCGATAATATTTTCGGAAATTATAGCGGAAAAACTTCGAAATTTCGCTTAAATTTTAATTCAAATTCTAATTAAAAATTCGAAAAAAGGGCTCCGAAGTGCACATTCCCGACCTCCAAGGTATACATGTACCAAATTTGATAGCTCTAGCTCCAACGGTCTGGCCTGTAGAGCGCCAACGCACGCGCACACGCACACGCACACACACACACACGCGCGCACGCGCACACACGCACACGCACACACACACACTGAGCTTTATTATAAGTATAGATATAGATATAGATATAGATTATGGTAAAATCAATTTAATATTCTAGCAGCATATCCCGCGATTTATGTGGCTGGTAAGCCAGTCCATTTTTTATTACATTTCGCGGTAATACAACAGGCTAAGGATGTTTACCTTCTATTTTTATAGCATCCAGTTATTTAACTATTATAATATTGCATATAGAAAACAATTTAATTAGTTTCTAGAGCATTTGGACTTATTTTTTTTGCATTTGAAAAGTGAATATATATAGGCTAATAGAGCTAATGCTTTTGAGCAGATAGTCAGCAAAATCTACAAAATGCATGGTCAAAAGAGAACTAGAACCTCTACAGATTGCTTATGCGCTACAAAACATTGAGTTACATATTTATTTCATAAGTTTTAAAATATAATCTAATAATTTTTAAAAAGTTAACAAGATACATTATAAATTCTATAGAAGATATTAATGCAGTTGAAGCAAAATTATACGTAATAAAGGAATATATGCATGTCAAGAAAGAACTTAAGTCCATTAGGTTTGGGCTAAACGCACTTTAAAATTGAAATTCCCATATCAGAGCGATTTTTAAAATTTAAAATAAATTGATTTTTAATATTCTTGTGAAAACTTCCAAAAATAGAATTGCACAAAATTTAAGTATTTCCAAATTTGAAAATTTTTCTTTTTGACTATATCAGTTTAAATTTTCAACAATTACTTCTCCGATTTTTATAACTTTAAAAAAAATGTATTTTATACTAACGACTTCTAGTAATCAGCTAATTGGCTTTTAAAACTGGTTACACTTAATTTCAAGTAATTTTTAAAGTAAGGTATAACTTTACATCTGTGATTCTGTCAGCTATCAGGTATTAAAGCTGTGTTATTTTAATTGTTTTTATGTTCTTATTATTTTATATGAGCCTTTCTACAGGTGATTAGTCTCATGGTATCGTATTACTATTAAATGCACTGTTCATTTATCTTCAAAATTTCGCAGCATCCCTACATTACTTTCTTATTCATAAAAAATATGGATATTAAACACATTTCATCTTCAGCTTTCAACAATGGAAAAAAACAACCTTGCAATATAATATATGTGACACAATGAAAATGATATCAGTTTCATGGAAAAATAATGAATTCTCGAAAAGTAAGCAGATTTTTTTTCCAAAAGTTATCAATTAGGAATAACTAGTACAACTATTAAATTTGCATCATTAAAAGGATGCCTTTTTATGTATCCTTTTATTGATGCCTTGGATAAAAATTTCTGCAATATTAATACTTTTATTCAATATTTTCGTAAATTCTCACAAAAAAAACGCCAAATCTCAAATTCTAATTAACAAGACACAGAAAACTTCGGTGGTTGAAATTTGATTTGCAGTCTCTATTCTAAAATAGTACATAATGGCCATCAGAAAATTTCTTTCTTAGGCTTCCAACAGAAGATAAAATTTATAAACGTTGTAGAATCGAATTTCATTTACAGATTACGCAAGACATGGAAAGCTTAAATTCCGCTCCCATGCTCGGGCAATCATAAAAAGAAGGTTAGAATGTTGAAAATATTACTGTCTGATTATGTAATTGGTGTTAGTTAATATACTATATATAATATAATAATAATGTTAGTTAAAATACTTTTTGCTAGTTTCATGCTGTATATTATTTCTTTTCCAGTAAATGGAAGTTTTTTTATCATTCGAACATTTATAAAATTTTCTATAGTCTTTTCATGTCTTGCTATTTATAAATGCATTCTTCAATCTGACAGTTTTTTCGAAACTTTTTTTTCTTGTAATTCATTTCTTCTCGCTTCAACAAGTTATACATCGCATTTGGATTGATTATGATTATTAATTTGATCTCTAAATATTGAAAGTTATTATGTGGCCATCCTAAAATCAGAAATAAATTCTAGGCCTCTACCGAATATCTAAAAGGCATATGAATTTAATAACTCAAAACACAATAACCTTGATATGCAATCTTAACGTTAAGATTTCAGATCTTATTCAAAATTTTGATCTTAAATGATCAAAATAAAGTGATTAAAATGTATGCAAGAGTTTGTACAGCAGATCTCAACTGAAAATAATATTATGGAAGTATCTCTTGAGGAGAGCCCTGTCATTGTTTATGATAACAAAGGTTGCACTTTCTACCATTAAAATATTTCTAATAAATTGATTTAAAATTACATTCAATCAAAGCATATGCGATTATGATATAGTTGAAGACTTTAGTTGCAGTTTTAGAGTAAACTTGTAACATAATGATGTTGGGTTTTTTTACTTCCTGTAAACGGGAAGATTAAATGTCCACTTTACTCACAATTCAGTGCATTACATGACAAACAGTAGTATTTGAAGCAAACAAATTTGGCACGTAGTTACATCTAGAGTAAGATGTACTCATTAAACTGTTTTTAAAAAAATTTAATCCGTTTTTTAAAAATAATTTAGATTTTCAATTTTTGCTCTTAATAAACTCGTAAAGCAAAAAAACCATTTTTCACATTATTTTCAAATTTAAAGATTAGTTTATTCTTAAATATCAGCTTTCGTTTCACCATAATTATTTTGTATTAATAAAATTTTAAAAAATTAATTTTATACAGTTTTTAACATTTTTGTCGCAATAAAATATAAAGAAATTTTATTGATTCGTCAAATCTTTCAAAATCTGAGTTGGTATCGTTAGACATTAATTCTGAAACTGAAATCTAATTTTTAATAAATATTAACATTTTTAGATTGGTTAATATTTTTAGGTATGTTTAATGGTTTAATGTTTTTAGGTATCATTTGAAACAGTTTAATGTTTTTAATTGTTGTTGCATATTCCCCTTGGATTGAACACCAATTCTCAAACCAAGTCCAAGAGATCGAATCGCATGCTAAGATTGTAAACTGATCTCCCCCTCATTCAGCAGTTGACTCAGAGATGTCAATACATTCAATGATATGAGGGGGGAGAAGCGACGGCCTATCAGTGGCTAAAAGTGTACATATTTTGACCTCTCATGAAGAAAAGACATGTTTTTGGTTATAAATATCAATGTTTTTAAATTTTACAAATTGAGAAATGTAAAACTCGTTGAGTACAAAATGCAAACGGTTGATGCATTCTCGCCAAATGAAGACAATATAGGAGATTCAAACTTAAACTTTTAACAACCTATGATGTTTCATACTGATTAGAAATTTAAGGAACTTGTTAATCGATATCCCTATTTGTGAAACCTGAATTTGTACAGTAAAGAGTTAAAAACTTTTTGAGAAAAGATAATGATCTTGAGGTATTAAAATCTGCAATAATTGAGAAATTACTTTGTAAATAATTATCTTCCGTTATCAAAAAATTCATCCTATCCTTTTCAGCTTTAATAATGCTTTTTCGGAATTGATTGGGTGTTGAGACTGTTATTGTCATTAGTCTCTATTGCCATCATCGTTTAATACGGTCATTATATGACGATGGTTAATCACATTTAAACGAAAGCATGGCTTTGTTTATTTATCCATCTTTTGCTGAGAGTTTATTTAATAACCTTCACTACTGTTCATAAGATCGCGATTGTCGAAATTGCTTTGAGAAGATGCAACTATTATGGCTTGCTTTGGAAAGATTGTAAAATTTTATTTATTATGGCATTTTAAAAATAAAACATTGTAATGAATTTTAATTAAGTTTTATTATTATTTTTTAAAGTTTTATTAAACACCTATCAAATATCATTCCGTCCATTTACATAGACACCATTTGGAAACTTTGTGATAATCCTTGACTTTGAAACTTCAAAATCGAAGCTGGAAATCAGATTATATCTTCTTGCATACAGCCGACCATCCTGCTACGCTAAACATATCAGTATCGATAAGATTTGTTATGGTCGACTTCTGTCTTTAATATTGTCCATCCTTACATTGACCAATCCGTCAAACAAACATTTTCTTCCAGGTAATTAATTACTGTCTTTCTTCCTCACCTTCAAATTCAAATAGCTGGTAAAAAACTGACGATCTTTGTTTGATTGTATTTGAAATTTATCTTAGAACTAGGCCTGATACAATCCGAATCTAATGCTGAGCATTAGATTACTTTTCATTTCTTTGGTATAAAAATTTGGAGAGTGAAGCTGGCTAAGGGGCATTTTTGTCCATCTGATTATAATTCAAAATTTGTCCCAAAATAGTCCTGCTGTTGTTAAAAAGGAGATGTTAAAACAACTAAATTAAGTTTTGACAAAATTAGCAACACATGAAAATCGTGATAGCTTCATATATTCGTATAGGGTTGTATTTAAGGTTAGAAACCAATTCAAATTTACCTAAGATCACTGAGGCACAGATGTATTAAAAATAAATCCTAAATAAAACTGGTTTACTTTCAAGAATTTCGTTAATCTAAAAACCAATACCAATGATAACTAAATCCCTTAGGTTTGAAATTTCGCTGTATTCTAACGTAAATTGGGAGAAGTGATCCAGAAATTTCCTCTCATGCTCTCTAATATAGGTCTTATCCTCTTCTACAGCATAAATTGGAAACTTAGAGTAAAGCCGTGAATTCCTTGCAAAAAATGCAAGGAATTCATGATTAATAATTATGAAACGTAGATCTTTGGCGTGAATCTAGGACTTCTATTGAATTAATCGCGAAAATATGCATTTTGGGCACGTTTTTTCAGGCCGACTGACACTAAACCACAATATTCACATAATATACCAAATTTAAATGATTTAAGCTAATATATTTACACGCATGCAAAAGTACAACGGTTAATTAATTTGGTTCAAAACTTGAAAATTATCTATGTACCATATGCTAAACCTATATATAAAATTCTATTTACTAATCTATATGCATTTTGTAGTTTTCCTCGTACTCGAACAGACTTCTTGTGAATACATTTAGTTCAAAATTTAATAGGAATCCATAAATTTAGTCTTAATTCTATTCTAAACATCATTCATCAAACTTAAAGTATTTTTGTATAATGTTCATAGATAAGCACAATAACAAAACTGTTTTTTGAACTGAAAGAAATTAAAAGCATGGAGATTCATCAACATCTCGAGCTTAAATCTTTTGACAATTACAATAATTCCTCTATATTTCGTAGGTAAGAAAGTAAAAATAAGTTACGAATTTTTGTTATGTTATCTCGTTCGTAGTAGGGAAAGTCATTTTTTTATATATACTATTTTCTTAGTTCTATTATATCACTATTAACGACAGAAATATTCATATTAATATAGAAATTTCAATATCTGAAATGTTTGGAATTTTTTTCACGTGATATCATTCAAGGTAACACACAATAGCACTTCATGCCTTTGCAACTATAATCTACTGTTTATTTAAAAAACATAGTGAGCATAAAGTGGTAGATGTTCGGTAGTATCGTCAGATGTTTCTGTTCTATCCATCGTTGCGACTATCACCCAAATTATTCAGTGTATGAGATTTATTGATTGAAATTTGGTAAGGGGATTTTAATGTTAGATAAACAAAGCCGAGAGCAATGAGTTGATTGTAATTCAAATGAGAAATGGCATTTGCTTATTAAGCATGTATTCAAAGAGCATGTATTGAAAACTGAGGCTAGTCTACCTAAACAGACTCGCAATTTGTCTGTGATTACAAAATTTGGGAAAAATAATAATTAAAAAATTGTTAACAAAAAAGCTGCTGGAAACTAAGACAGAAATAATAATAAAATACGACAGGACAAAAAAAATGCATATATAGAAAGATGCTATGTATAAACACAAAACTAATAGAAAAAATATATAAGTGTATATTATTATTCTTGGGAATAGTGTTCTTTAAATCTATTGATTTTCATCTATATAACAAATCCTTCTCTGAATTTTCATTCTGAAAATTTCGTGGGAAGAGACAATAATACTACGAAACCAAACTTGTCCTAGTTCAGATGTTGACTCGGTCATGTGGAAAGCAAAAGTCAAGATCCTGTTATGTAGTGGATAGGAGTGGAAAAAAATATACAATAGTGTAAAATACAGATACAAGGTTTTTTAAAAACCTATCAATAAAAGTCTTCATTAAGAAATATCGTAAAAGTAGCAACGAGAAAAGCATCAATTTATTACGTAAATCTGTTATTCAGAAAAAATTCTTTCAGTCCAGCTACTAAATAAAATTACCAAAATATAAATGTTGGACAAACTCGAAAACGATTAATTTATTTGTATTTCGATTAAGATGGTATTTGTACTAATTATTTTTAACAAGAAAAATTCGAATAAGAATCGTCTATATTTACATTGTATGAAGATGTTAATTGATTTTAATTTGCTAGTTTCTCGTTTATATAGTATTTTCTAGATTTCTAAATTTAGCGTAGTTAAAAAAATTTAAAAAATTGAATGAAAAGATTACCACTAATTCTGCTTCGACTTCAAATTTCAAAAAGCATGCGCAACCTTTCCTCTCCTGATCTCTCCTTTTTCCTGCATCAACAGGTTGTTAAATGCGCGAAAGCGAGCGCTTCGGTGACTTTCCCCGCGCACCTCTGACAACAGGCTTCCCTCTTGTTTAGATTTCGATTTGAATGGGAGAGCCTTTCCAGGTACAAATTAACGCGATAGCAGGAATCGTTTGTCAAATGGGGGGAGAGGGGAACGGCAGGCAGGTGGGTGTCACGCCATAAAAGGGAGCGCGCATATTTTTAGTCCTACAGCTGCTATTAGATTCGATTTTGGTGGGAAAGGGCAATAAATGGCATCGATCGACGAGTCTCTTCGGCTGCACGTGCCAAGAACACGACTGCAAATTTTTGTGGGAGAGAGCGCCCTTTCTTATAGTTTTGCTCCTTTGTCGGAGATGGTGAAATATGGATAATAGCGTCTTCAGATAGGAAACTCATTAAAAAAGTAAGCGAATATGCATTTTTTCCCTTTTTGTGATTATCTGTAAATATGATTCTCTACCCTTTTGAACATTCAATAGAAATGATGGTTAAGGACATGGCTACTAGAAAATGTTATATAAAGAGTGAGAGTTTTGCTTGCAAAGCTGTCTACATTGTGAAGCTGCTCGTTTTAAAAACTGTTTAATTTTATTTCGAATTTCAACTCACTTTTAAAATAAGGAGGATTTTAATGGTTATTTTATTTTTAGAGTTTTTCCTTTTAAAGACTTTATCAAAAACTGCATGTTTTAAATTATTTTATAATGTATATATCTTGGAATAAAGACATTCTTAAAAAACCAAAAACATTTATTAGTCGATTATTTCCTCGCTTAAGGGAACACTGAGCTTGAAAATAAGCAAAAGTGTACAAATGTAATTTTATTTTTTGTCATTTATCACCAAAATGTTTGTTTATATTCACTTAAAATAGTGTTATAAAAGGCATTGTTCAGTGAAATAAATATTTGAAGGGCCAATTGATGAAAAATGTGTAAATGGCTTTTCTCAAACATATACTGTTAAGAGATGTAAATATGTTTGAAATGTCCCAGATGTCTTATTTTTTGAAGTAATGAAACAGAATTGATAATAAAGATCTCTGTTAAACCTTAAAAGAAAATAGGTTATGCATTTTATTTGAGTTATTTAGATAGATAAAAATCAGTTTTTGTTCAGAAAAAAAAATTATGAAAAACCAGTCAGTGCCCATAAAAATATTTCTTAAAAATTGGCATTTAATTGGAATTACAAAATTATAATTAGATTTGTTCCGAATAAATTTATATTGAGCAATGAGAAAAAAATATTAGAAAACAACTAAGCAGTCTACTTTTTTTAATTCAATATATTTTATATATATATATATAATAATATAAACTTAAACAAATCTTTCAAAGAAATTTAAAGTATTTATATTTTAATTCATACAGATAAATTTACTCATCCTAATTGAATAATTCGCAAAAATGCCTAATAGAATCCACTGTCCTCTTAAAAATCAGTTATTGATTGCTTCGATAGATTGTAAAGAAATAAATTCTTCAAAGACATATAGCATTAAAAATCATTTTGTACCATTTGATAAACAAAACTAGATTAAATAAGTAAATTACAATGTATTATAAATAAATATCTTTTAATTCGTTTTATTACAATTTTAATATTTCAGCAAAAATATGTTTCTATTGTTCTAATATTTTCGAATTCAAAGAGTTTCTACTTTATTTATGATTATTTTTTAGCTTTATGTTAACAATTTTTTTCTACCTGCCTGCGATCTCCTCATCTCAGTGTTTCTAAACAGTAGCTTATTCTGCCAGCTTTGAGAATATACTTAGAATTTGATTTTGTTGAATTATATATCTGAACAGTAGTCAATATATTATGTATGACATTTATAAGCATCTTGAGTTCGTTTGTGTTGATAAACGAACGCTCATAAATCCGGTTTGAACAAATCGATGAAAGGGAATGACTGAGAGATAAATAATCTTGTACCAGAAGATCTATAGCTGTATATATTCAGGTGCAATAGAATATTTCATTTACCGCCAGATACAGAGCATTTTGTTATGAATAGAGTATTTGGAAGCTATGGTTGGTTTTTTTAATTACTTTGATTTTATTTAATTATGTCTAAATTTATAGAAAGTACTTTCTTCCAACTAGCCACTTTTTTAATCTATTTTCGTCGTTTCACCGTCAAAGTATTCGTTAAAATATTTAAACGGTAATTCGATGAAGTGAAGTTCTGCAAACAATGAACCTCTTAAATAGGCATTAAATGCTAATATGTATATTGAGATACCATTTTCTCCACTTAGTGTGTTATGCCATTTCAACAGAGTTTCTAGCACATTAAAATGAATATCTTTATTAGCAGCCACTTAACCATTTCAGTACAGATTTCTCTCCATAGCGCATCCATAGCATAATTGGTACGTCGATATATCTTATCTCCTTTTTTTTCCGTTGAAAGTTTTCTTTTTCGTTCTTGATATTGCTATGCTTATCGTGATCAATAGTTTGTCTTTTAACAAATTACTGAGTATATTTCCAAAGCATTAAGCCTTGATTTTTCATCTAAACGGAAAAATTTGGAACTTTGTGTGAACTTAAAAATGTAGCGTTTGTTTTTAAATATACTATTTGTATAAGGTAACAGAAATGCTCGGTCCCAAGCCTGCAAAAATGCTGTGTAACAATAAATTTTGGTGGATTTATTTAAAATTATTTGTAATCCCAATTTTAAGTTCTTAACCCATCCACACACACACCCAAAAAGGATTTAATGTATACTTTTACATTTTTCAACCAATTTTCGAGTTAGAGGTACTTCACAATATAGCAATTTTTCCTTTTAGATTTTTCAAATAATTATGAAATGTTTATATTTTTATCAAGAATGTAGTTACTGGACCCTTTTAATTTTAAAGTAAAATACAATTATTAAATCGTGATCTGGTTGTCTTGTCTTCGGGCGTGATTTTTCTTCTGTTTTCTATCTGTGAGGGGTGTGAATATGCCCCCTGTTGAAAAAAGGTTGTGTAAACTTAATATGACACATGAAGTAACTAAGTCGTCCTCATGGCCTTTAAAAATAGAAAACACTCCTTCGGCTTAAACCGCTAACAGATAATTGTCAGCGGATTTGCAACGTGTCATTAATCACAACACAACAAATATTTATGTCCTAGCCATAATCTGTAAAGAAATGTATTCTTTAAATCTATAGAAAATGGTAATCCTGTAACATTTGCTTTTAGAAAAAGAATACTGGATTTGTTTGGAAAAGGACCATTATTTCAATCTAGAACTGTACTTGATGAATGATACAATATTTTGGTTCTCAAGATAATGTTTGTGTTTTTACAGGGCTTTATTATTTATTGGTTGCTTTAATGGAATTGAAGAAAATCTTAAATTTATGATACATTTCCTTTTTCGAAAATAAATGTGTGGAATGAATATGATATTATGCTGATGATTGAAAGCTCAGAGACATTTAGAAAAAAAAATCAGTCGTTGTAAAATCTAATGTCTATTCATTGTAGACGAAGAAGTTTAATATCTACTGATTAAAAAGTATCTTAATTTTACCAAGGCAGTTTGATTTAAAATATTTAAGGAATCTTCTTATCCATCAAGAGGGTTTGGAGTCTACTACGACTTTTTAATTACGATTAGACTTATTTCAGATATCATTCTGAAAATATTTGCAGCCACGAATCTAAGCAGAGCGAATCCTAAAAATGTTTTAAAATGATTTATTAAATGTATCGATAGCTGTTCATTAAAGATTAATCGATATACTTTTTTCAGATTGTGCTGCAATTCAAAATAAATTTTTATTAATCGAAAATATTAATGAAATTAATATATATATTTATAGACTTACTGAAATTCTCAAAAGGAGCAGTAATTTGAAGTGAATTAAGAGGAGTTTAAGGATAATCCCTTTTTTTTCTATTAGAACCCCAAAAAAATTAGAATTCATTCCTTAAAATTTGGACTTAAAAGAGGTTTTAAAACAAAATTCCTATGTGCTTGGGAAGAACTTTTTTAATTATTCCATCTCTAAATGTAAGCGATATGTTTTATAATAATTGTCATAGGATCTAAATTTGCATAAAAGTAATCGGTTGATGTTCTTTTGCATATTAATGAACTGAAAATGTTTTTAAAAGACTGACTTTCCAAATTGTATCTGCTCAATCTTTAATTAAAGAAATTTCTCTATAATTTCAGTACATGAAAACAGAATTTTTATTTCAACATAGGAAATGTTAATTTTGAATGTTAAACACAAGCAGAAAATTACTTCTGGTCAATTCGATATAAGATTAAACTTACCTTTAATTAAAGTATAACTAGAAGAAATTGGACTCCTCAAAAATTTCTTGTATATTTTCTAATAAATTTATGCCAGAGAATGCCTTATATTGAATTGGCGTACAATAGTTACCAAATTCTAGCTTTTGGCGTGGACTTAGCAATTTCATTGAATTTACCTTCTCACTCCTGCCAAGTTATTTGGCGACTAATCCCTGGCATATGCTCATATATCCAAAAATCAAATTTGTATTTTAGACGCGTTTTTTTTTTTTCTCAATCGATTGAAATAAGAATTTGACACAACTGCATTTTTTTAACTATCGCGTATGACTGATTCTGAAAGTACAGACTGGTAAATACTCAACTCAACTCATCGTTGAATTCAGCTTAAAATTTGACAGATGTCTGTACTGTAGATCTTAAATCTGTGAGCCAAATTTTATCTATATAGCTATCTTCATTTTGTAGTTGTCGTATTAAATTATAATTAATCAACTGGACAGACAGACTGCTCCTGAACTGATTTGACTCAAAATTGATAGAAATCTCCAAAATTGATTTAAAAAAAATCATGTACCAAATTTCATCAATATAGCTCAAAGTATTTCTGATTATTTTATCATAGACAGAACGATCTCCAAAATATAATTATCGAAGGTTTTTATAATAATATGCTTGTGGTAGGCTTATTATAATAAATTATTTCGAACGGACATTTTCAAAAATTTTTTTTATTGAACTCTGGAAGTTTTAAATGTGGAGATTCATCAAACTCTCGATTTGAATTTTTTGACGATTGCTATACCATCTCGGCCCTGAGCATTCAAGAAAATGAAAAGCAATTTGTTATAACGTTTACAATCCCTTAATATTTCGCCATCTAAGTCTGGAACGTGACAACATTGAGACGAAAGTCAACTGAGACGTTGTTTATCTATTTAATGTTATTTAAGCCTTTCACACGAAAGGTCAATGTCCCACCTACTTCTTTATAGGGAGCTTCAATGCATCACTATGGTAACGGGCCAGTGGCGCTTCCATTCTTAAACAAAGTAAGAAATGCTGTCACTACAGACTTGGTCGCTCTCGGCTGATCCATTTCGACAAAATGCAGAAGGTTTCCTCCTACTGGATCTCTTTTTACCTTTTCGTAAACGTAGTGTAAAGAATATTCAAACTCGAGATTTTGAAGAATCTTTACGTTTTAAACTCTCCTAGTTCACAAATATTCCATTTTTGGAAAATGTTCATCTATCTGTGTCAAATATAACTAAAAAATCGCTTTGAGCTAGATGGTTAAAATTTGGTATACTGCCTTTATACCAAATTTGTAAATATCTATCAAATTTTGTGCAAAACCAATACAGAAATCTGCTTGTTCGGCTGGTCGAATATAAGTTACAAAACGTTCAAAGCTAGATGGATAACTACAAAACCAAGAGAACCTGATAGATAAAATTAGGTTTACAATTTTAATATCTATTCCATAGATACCTGTGAAAGTTTGTGTCAAATATAACGAGGGATTGATTGTCTAAGTTTATAACATTTAAACACAATAATTCAAAAACGGAACTATTTAAATACATCGAATTAAGTATTTGATTTTGACTACAAAATGCAGTTTTGAGTCAATTTTTTGTAGTAATTGGTTGAGAAAAATGCATCTAAAACACAAATTAAATTTGGGATACTGTTATCATTTGGATCGATTTAGATTATCAATTGGATGCAATAATTCTAGACATTGGAAATTTGTTATACAGTCTTTACACCGATTTTGCGAATTTTTATCAAACTTTGAATAAAATCTGTTCAGTATAAGTTCGTTGGTCTGGCTATTCGAATATAATTTAACACATGAACCCCAAAATGAAGCGTTCTAGATATATAAAATTCGATATGCAATATTAGCCTCCATAGTCTAGTCACTTTTCAAATTTTGAGCCAAATCGATTGACCGTCTGTCATGATTATTCTATAATATTTAGAACAAGTAAGCGTGATAATTCAAAGAAGCAACGATTTCAATATATCAAATTTGGCATGGGAGCTTTGATTAAAATAGTAATTCTGAGTCAACTTTTTGTTTTTAATTAGTTTGGAAAAATGTCTGAAGCACAAATTTGATTTTTGGATACTATTAACGGATGTTGAGTATTAATCGCCTAACAACTTGCCTAAGAGAAAGCGGTAATTTCACTAAAAATATTAAATTAACGCCAAATTTATTATGTCATGAGTATTGTATGTCAATGACATGTAAGACATTTTCTGACATAATAAGTTTATTAGAGAGTAATGTTAGAAAGTTTAGACCACTACTTCCTCGTTTTTATTTACGTTTTGCGTATAAGTCATACAGAGAGAAAAAAATTAATCAAAATTTATAATTATAGCTGAGCGACTGAGAACTAAAAAATAATTAAACTGCAAAAATAAAATATATGCTATCTTTCAATAAAGTTATAGATTTCTATCAAATTTTGTATAAAATGCATTTTAAAGAAATCAGACTATTTCAGACTAAGTCGATTTAACTATAACCCGTCTGGTTGAATAAAATTTGGTACACAAATCTACTTCTAAAACGCTTAGGGCCCTGTCAAATTCTGAGCCAAATTTGTCTTGGGATTATTCGTCTGTCATTCTTTATTTTTATTAACAGGTTATGTGATGACCTAAACATTAGTATGTAGCTATGAAATTTATTATCTTGAGTTATCTATCTTATCAAAAATTGTTGTTCAAATTTTGATTCCAATCGATAGAAAAAAAAGCGATAAAAAAAGTATGTTCGGTTTAATTATACTACACACATAAATGCTTACGAGCGGAATCCGGAAATAAAAGTTGAACACTCATGATATTTAAATTTGGCCAAGATCCGCAATTTTATGCGACAACGAGAAGGAAGTGTGTTGTGGGGTTCTTTTATTAGAGAGTATGGAGGAAGTTTCGAGAAGACCATTGGTTTTTACTCGACGAAATCTAAAGCCGCTTTTGGTATACTGTTTTTCAGTTTGCCGACCTTTGTGAGCAAGTTGCAACGTGTTTTTTACATTAGGGTCTGTGTATCAAATTTGTAGATTTGTAGTGATAAATTTGTCAATGGAATGCTGGAATGGAATTAGGGTAATGTATATTCACTGATCTGAGATATTGTTGATTGCTAAATTGTATTCATTGACGCTAAAGCCATATTTGACAATGCTGGGCCAAGAAAATTGTACAGTTATTTACGATGTTTATTAAAAAAAAATTCTAAGATGTGAAAGCAAAAAGCATGCAATAATAATGTCAAACTAGGCATTTTTTTCCTTAAGATTTTAATTCGTGTAAAATATGCTTCAAAAACAGAAGAACGTCAGAGTACTGTAATATAATACACAGCCATAAATCAGTCCAGAGATATCATATGAAAATTCAGTAAGTTGCAAAGATGAGATATGAAGAGTTGTTTATTAATGAAATTATAGATCTGTATTTAATTTTGAATAAAATCCATCAATGCTCAAGTACATGTATTAGCTGAATAAATCTATACATAGTATAAAATGGAGTCATAGTATAAATGGAATAATATGCATATGCAATACGTTTCTTTGCTTGCGTCTGGTTTTAAACAACGATTCAAATCTCATTATGCTCAAAAGAAGGAAACGCAACCTTGGCTGGAACACTTTAAATGCCAAAAAAAAAAACCTCCGCGTTCTATAAAAAGTGTTTTTTGTAGCTATTTTTGATAATTTCTAAATATATTTTACTTTTGTTTAGTGTTGCGTAACATGCTCATGTCATATCGGGTGGTGGCTAGACTTAAGTTTAAAACTAATTTTTCTTTTTGTGTGCTCTACCACGGGCAACGCCATGCGGGTATTGTTAGTTAGAAGATAAATTCAGTAACTTTGTGTAAAGAGAGTAAAAATGCTTAAGCATTTTGTATATCTGAATAGTCCACTGTGTAAGACGCTGTTTTTAATTTACTGCTTAGTTTAATTTCAAATTTCAATCTTTTAATTAATCTGAATTTTAATGGTTTATTTTATTTTAGATATTTCTTTTCACAGCTTTATGAAAATATGCATATGTTTACATTTTAAAGCTTGAATCATGGAATAGATAATTAAAATTCTTGAAATAGCTGAAATAGTTATTAGTTCTTCAGTTATAAGTAATAGCGCTTATCTACTATAATTTATTAAACAATGATTCGAACAAATGTTACATTGAAAATTGTTTTGTATGAATTAGTAAGTGGGATCTAAATTATTTGGTTAAAAATATGTAATGTTCCAACGCATTATAAATAAATATCCACCGATTTATTTTATGACAGTTTTAATATTTCGAGTGAACATACTCTATTATCCTGCTATTTGCAGAAAAATTCAAAGAATTTACATTTTATTTATTTAGAAATAATACCAACTTTTTTATCGATAGTTCTGAAGCTCTTGGCATCAAGCATGGCATCAAGCTTGGCATGGCTTTAGTCTGTCTAGCCTTATAGTTAGCTTTAATAAATATGAAGGATTGTGACACTTTTTAGTTATAATATGATGAATATGAAAGGCACACCCCTCGCATCATTAACATTGGAGCGCTATTATTTTTGAGGATTTTTTTCTTCGCCTTTTTTTCCATTGTTTGCTTGTTGGAAGTATTGCAACTTAAAAACGTGACCAAGGGGGGGGGGAAATTGATATGACTTCAAAATCATTGATATATATATCAACATGGGCTTAGTAAACTAAAAGGAGGAAGAAATTATTTTATATCAAATTTTATTTAAGGTGCTTGAAATGACTGTCTATTCGAAGTGCGTATGATATCGTGTCCGTGCTTTCACAAAGAGGTGCACTAGCTTCTGAAGGTAAAGATCCTTGAACCATCTGTCAAATGAAGATAAAACACACACACACACATTCGCTTGCAGAGCCCCTTTTTACAGGGGGGTGCATTCATACATCTCATAGAACACAGAACCATGCCCGAACTAGGACTCGAATCCTGCATGCCCTTAGCACGGGAAATACACTCTATCCCTCCCATAGTCATATACACCATTATCAACCAATTTAAGGAATTTCCCCCTAGAATTTGAATAAGGTTTAAATTGCTCCCTCCCGGTGGCAGCCACACAACCGGGTACAAAACCCCGCCGAAGGTACACGGAAAAATCTGAATGACGAGACAGCCGCGACAGCAACACTTGCGGAAATTAGATTAAGTCCAAAGGGCCATTACCGCTCACTGTACAACCAACCTTCTCGTGATAAATTCCTTCCGTCATCGATAGAAGGTATCATTTCTTGAGGGGGTGAGTGGCAAGAACCAACCACTTCTGCTGTCCTCTAATGAGATTTCTCCAGAATAACAAGAGGTATAAGGAAGCTTCCAGTATAATGATTGCTTCTCGCTTATTGGTATGACACATTAAGATTGTATGGTAGAATTACTTTTGCAATAACGAAATGTAGCTCCTGTGAAGTTTGGTAGTACAGGAATAGTGAAACTGTTAGACTTAATTTTATTTGGTTCCCATTTACATGTTATCGTGACAATAATCATTTAATGTATACCAAATGCAAAAGCAGGATGGGGGGAGGGGGTAATTCCGCTGAGGTTATCAAAAGAATTCTATGTTTATAAAATTTTGATCTATGCAAATTTAAAGATTAGTTACCTGTCAGAATGCTTTTCATGTGTTTGTTCATGGCATAACTGAGAAATACAACTCACTAAAGGAAAAATTATAAGTGTGAGTGAAATATCAGTCAAATATGTGTATTAAGCGCATGGTAGATTTATCAATTAAAATTTGGGTTAAGAATTTTGGAGCTTTTTAAATTTTTTATTGTAATACCAGTTGTATAAATCATTTTAATTAAAGAAATTGTAATTGTGTGTGTTACTTGTTCTATATACTAATGGCATAATTCACTATCAATAGTTTCATATCATATTATTAAAAAAATATTTCTGAAATTTAGTAAACTGTTTAAATATTATTATCCAAGGGGCGGCTCTAAAATTTTAACTGAATGTTATAATGTTATAGGTCTACTTTCCAATGAGATTTTTTTAATTATTTAAACATATTATTCTCCTTATAATTACAGATAAAAATTATGATTTCCCGCCCAAAAAAATTTAAAGAAAACTTTAATGAACTTAAATAAAATGAATCAAATTAGAATTATATTTTCTACAAAAATAGCATCAGTTCTTCTCATACCTTGCAAAGTTTCCACATTCATTTTATTTTTAGACCTTACTCCAGACAACCAAATCCGAATCATTTCTTACTAATTAAATACCCTTTGAGATGAAACTGATGAACTCTTTTCAATCTAAGAGCTCCTGTATCTCCCCTAATCAGCGCGGCGTCTGACACGAATTCTAGTAAATACGTGTCGAAAGCCCCGAGTCGCTATTTACGTAAGTGAGAGGCGTCTGGAGATTGAGACACTCCCGGTTACCATGGAAACCGGTCGCCAAGTTGCGTGCAACTTCCCACTCTGCCTTCCGGGAATGAACCCGCGGGGTGAAGTGTCCGTCCACTATATTTGATTTTTCCCTAGGGTCTTATGAATGGAGGGTCCACAACCCCTATCTAATAAAAAAAATACAGTTAAGTAAAAAGAAGTCTTTTTTTGCGTTTCTCGGTGCTAGTTTTTGCATGCTACCATATAGGAAAAATTAAATCGGAGAAAGAATCGACATGCACACAACACGCTTCATATTTTCTCGCTTTTGAGAAGATTTCGCTAAGGTCTTCCCAGAAAAAGGTATTTCTGATATGTCTGCCAAAAAACTAGCGGGATTGATCTCCCCAAAACATTTTCGCTTACTCTATTTAATAAGGCGTTATTCCAAAGAATGCCTTGCACGGGGAGCCTTTGGCATGAATATTAACCTTTAGTATGAAATATTAATTATTGGGGAATTTTTTTAAATGAATTCATCTTGTCACCCTTAGCGAGTTTTATGGGGATCAATCCCTGCCACTCTATCAATAGCATCCAAAAATCGAATGAGATTACTTCCTACCCGATTGAAACAAATTTGATTCCAATAACCTCTTTTAATCACAAAATCCCTTGCCAAATTTGTTGTACTTAAGTAATCCAATATTTGAGTTATCAGTCTGACATGTCAGACTGATAGAAAAATCAAACCGTTGTAGGATTTGGTTGGAATATTCATAGGTGTATAAACTATAATAAAATCTGTGAACCGAGTTTTATCCAACTATTTCTCGTCGTTTTGTGGATTACGTTAATTTATATTCTAACAATCGGGCATACAGTCTTTCTCTGCACGGATTTTGCTTTAAATTTGATGTAAATTTAACAATTCGGTACCTCAAATTTTATCCGTCTCAACGCGTTTTTGAGTCATCTTTTTCACGCAGAAGGATATTTTCCAGAAGTGTTTTTCGAACTCAGGGAATCAGGATCTTGAGCCAGAAATTCAAATCCGAATCCAAAATCGAACTCAGGGAAATCTAAAAAGAGGAGAATCTTCAAAATCTCGAGTTCGAATATTTTGACGATTACTACACTTTCTCTATACTATGTAAATATTAAATTTAAAAATATAACGAGGTATAAAATTAAAATGTTTGTAGCTTCTACTGAAATATATATAATAGCATACGAATCCTTTTTGGATAAAATTTGGCAAGTGTCTGTTAGTCCAAGTGAATGTAACATAAATTAAAATATCCAATGGTATAGGTGTATAAAATTCTGCATATGATTTTTCCCTAATATTCCAAACATTTATGCATAACATAAAATAAGTCTCTTGAAAGCGTCTATTTGAACCACAAAAACTCAAGAACTAGTTAACGGATATTAAAAATATTTATACTTTTTTGTAGAACACTTATTAGGGAAGGTTTTAGTATATTGAAGTCGTATCAAAATAAAAAAAGGGAGTTTTATAATTGCGATTTTAATTATTCTGCGCATGTGCAAAGATCAAGAGCTTTGGTGTCCATATGCGATTCGTTTCTTTGTTTACGTTTGATTTTAAACAGCGATTCAGATTCATTGTGCCCAAAAATTAGCATTGCAAATGAATGACGGAGACAAAATGTATCTGAATTATGAGCTCCTGAGGAGTGAAATGATCCCATGTCTGCTGACGGAGAAAGACGTTTAAATTTTAGACAGAGAAGTTGTATATTTTCTATTGTATATTTTTAGTGGATTGTTTTGTCTATGGACATATATTTTTATCTTTTTAACAGTCTAAATATTTCTGAATGTGTTCTATAAAAAATTGTTTTGTATCTAATTTTGATGATTTCCAAATTTTGTTTGTTTCATGTTGCGTAACATGCCCATGTCATATCGGGTGGAGGCTAAACTTTAAATTCAAAGCTAATTGTTCTTGGATTATATGCCACGGGCAAAGCCGTGAGAGTGCTGCTAGTATACGAACCATGTGTTTGACTGTCAGCATATCTGTTCATGTGCATGCGAATAGTATAACTGAAAAGCCAACAAGTCGAAATCATATATTTAACATTTGATTTTCGCATGATAATTATTGTTCAGCGTAAATAGTGCTCCTAATGTGTCATCAGAAGGATGTCTTTTACATAAGACGAAGTTAAACGCAGATTCGATAACTTTTTTGATGTTTGTCAGTTGACAAAATCCCGTCCCCGAACTTTTATGAATTAATATGATTAAGCATTCATTAAATATTTATGTATCTATGGAAATCTTGCACTAGTATTCTGCCGTTCTGAGCAAACATAAGTGAAATATCGATAGGTGCAAAAGCATTGAAATAACAAAAATCTTTAAAGTACTGGTTAGAAATAAATGAAGAAATCAAATGAAGATGAATATAGAAATATTATGTAGTTTCAAATCGGAAGAAAATGGTACAATTTCACAATCACTGCATTTTTTAATAACTGAATGATATGTCTCGGGGGGGGGGGATTTTTTTTTACAATCTTCCTGGTTTGTTTTGGCAAAAACTTTTTTCGTTTGTATCTACTTTACCTTGTATTTATATCTCTATATTATATATTATTTACTAATGTTAACAATATATACTGATGAATATGACGGATACAACGCGACCACATTTGTTTGATAAAAAAAAAGATGACCTTGTAAAAAGAAAACTCCGGAAAAGTGTTCTTCTTAATCACCCCATGTATGTATCCCACCTCTAGTGTGGTCTTAATTATAAGGCATGAAAATAATTCGCACTGATTCTGAAATATAGTTTCTTTGATATACATTAGAACTGTAATTAAATGATGATAGTTACAAATTGTTACTTATAAAAGAATGCTTTAGCCATCTTAATTTTGTAGGATTTTTTTTTCGTTATTCATATTTTAAAGTTATCGAAATTTTCCATTAATATGGTTGCTGGCAAAAATCTACAGTGCTGTGATAAGTATATTTTAATTTTAGTCATCTACTCTGACGGGAAAAAAATCCCAACAGCAAGAAAAGACTTGTTAGACAAACGAAGTTTAGTAAGCCAAAGCCATTGCCATTTGAGATGCCAGTGGTGTCAAGTCAGTTTGTTGGAGTAGAGATGTGTTGTGTTTTCTGATGAAAGCAGGTTCTGTCTTAACGCCAGTGATAGCAGTGTGTTGGTCTGAAGAACTCCTGTAACCAAATTGTCAGTGGCTTAGTCTTAAAATCAAGGTTTGGAGAGCAATTTCCTATGACAGCAGGAGCACACTCATAGGCATCCCTAACATACTGACAGCAGATTTGTAAGTCAACATCATAGTTCAACCTACAGGGCCCGATTCACGAACCGCATTCAATGGGGAGTTTTCGGATATGTTAATGCCACTGTTGCAATGCAACATGCACTACATAGTATCGACATACTATATTGGCCTGCGAGATCACCAGCTCTCTCTCCAGATGAGCAAGTATGGAATATCATTAGACAACTCCAATATCATCCATAGCCATCATTTACCACGCAGTGTTGATAGAACAAGTATGGAACTCCATACTACAACGTGACATTTGGCACCTGTTCAACATAATGCATGTACGTTGCAGGCTTGTATTAAAAATTCTGGATGTTACACCGACTATTAATGTAACAGTTTTTTACATTTAAAAGACATTTTCATGAGTTTAAATTAACCTGTGATCCTAAAAATTTAATCAATTAACATGTTAACTAGACGATTTTCTTTACTTTACAATAATATTTTCTCGGTTTTGGATTTTTTTCCCCATGAGTGTATGTTACTCACCACAGGACTATGATAAAATCTCGGATTTTAAGCCCGGGTTTGGAACACTATTTTACCATCATTACTATTTATTTGTAAATGTCTAGTATAACAGGCATGTCTTGCTGAGAGTCGACCATCTTCCTTTTATTGTAACCTGGGAGTTAGCAGAGAAAAGTGTCAGTTTGTGTAGTAGCGGAGTGAATGAGGGCAAAGGGGAGAGTGAAACCGAGTGCCAGTCTTAGAGACCGCTATGTAGATAATGCATTTACCTTTTAAAGCCAAACATAACGATTAGACGATAAAATGTCATGCCACTGTTATCATTTGCATTTGATAAGAAAATCATTAAGATTCTAAAAGGATGGGAAAATCCTATGTTAAACACCTCTTCGCTATTACATTTGTTTGATGTTCAGAGCAAGGTTAATCACAAAGTAATTCCTCATGCTGCAAAAACGGATATTAATATGAATAAATTGTATTAAGGTACCAGGCTAAGTTAGATGCATACATTTAAATGAAAATTCCCATTTTTTAGTTTTAAAAATTATTTTTCTTTGATGCTTTTTATTATGTTTTTTTTTTTAAATTTCCTTCGAATTTAATAGGATACATTAAGCCACAATGTGTTCTAACCAGATCTATAATTTTGAAGCAAGTCAGAAATGTGAGCACACCAGATAGGCTATCTATATTGATTTCAGTCTAGGTAAATACAATGTTCTCCATTCTAATATTTTTAAAAAATGAGTATATTTGGTTTGAACGTATAAGTTTATTTTTGAGAATTCAATTATTCCCAAATAATTTCAAATAGGCCTTTCATTAGCATATAATAAATTCCCTTGTGTACTGAATGTGTTTGTAATTTAAAATGGTTTGATTATTGTATCCAGGTTTCTTGGTAAAAAGCACGTCAAACTGAATATTCTTGGTGTTAGGGCTTATAAGTCTCCTTTAAATATTAAATTCTGATTAGAAGTGCAATTCTGGGAAGCAAAAACAATATCCCTAAAAGTGCTGTTAAAGAGAAAGGCATTTTCGGAACACTTCTGCAGAAAACTTTTAATGATCAATTTTTGAGAAGTTTATAGCTTCCGACGGAAGTGAAATTGAAGTGACTGAAGAGATTACTGAAGGATGTGGGAGCTGTGTTGTTAAGTACTTTAAACGCTAAAATATGGTGCTTAAATATTCGTGCCCTATTAAAAGCTCTGACGCATTTTAAGCATTTTCCACCAACATTCTTAGATTTATGGTAGAAAATCTTGGCAACTTGAACTAAATTAAGAATTTATTTTCTTACAAGGTTTTGAAAATTTAAATTCGGAAGATACTTAAATTATATAATAATGATTAATAAATTATAATGATGCATAAGTTTTTACAATAACATTTATGCCCTTTTGTACAAAGGGCGCTCAAATAAAAATGTACGAAACATCGCAACAACGTAACAGTTAACATATTTGCCTATGCCGCTATGGGAGACCATATTGAGACATCTAGGAATGTGATTGGAATCTCTGGCGTAGATCGGAGCTTGCGCAAGATAAAACAGATGCACTTATGAAAAATGCCATCCCATTGATGTCCAAGGTCCGCTATTCGTCTAATTCGTCGAGCACAGAAGAACCGTTAATTCCAATGTGTAGTGTGAGACACTCCAAAGACTACACAAGTCCATCCGGAACAAAAAATAGGGGCTACTCTCGTAGGATGTGACTATGCCCCATGATAAAGCGCGTCCACACCTCTCCAGGGTCACACAGGTGAAAGTAGCCAAGTTCAAGAGGGAGCAACTCGACCATCCATCCTACAGCCCGGACATGTCGCCCTACTATTTTCATGTGTTTGGTCCCTTGAAAAAATATCTGAAATAAAAGCGCTTTAACTCAGGATAGTGAACTCAAGAACTCTGTGAAGGACCGAGTCTCAACACTGCCTCAAGAATTCTGGGAATAATTCGTGCTTTCATTCTTTCGGCTCGTAAATCAATAGGATCATTGTGCTCAGGCCTATGGTTTATACTTAAGAATAAAGTCTTCATTTATACCCACGGTGTCATTTCATACCTTTTCATTTGAACACTCCTTGTATTGTTTGCACGATAATATTTATAGATTGGACATTATTCGTTAATCCGTGGTACAATATGCATGGTGCAAACTAACGGATATAGTTTTTCAAAACAGTCTCGCTCTGCGCGATTAAAGTGTTATGTATCGCTTCCCCCTTCTGCATAAAATTATCAACCTTGAGCAAGATTCTTTATAGGTAAGAAATATGGATCTTTAACATGGATTTACAATGTTACTGACTATATCATGGAAATATGTATTTTAGAGAATTTTTTTTCCTACCAATTGATTGAATTTCCTACCAAAATTTTCCAAGGTACAACCGTAAGCACGAAACATAAAATTTTATTCTTAAGTCATTATGTTTAATAATAATCGCATTTAAATGCACTCAAAAATACAGATATTTAACCACTCTACAGATTCGGTTCACATTTTGACAGCAATCTATATTTTTGATCTTGCAACTGAGTATCAGTTTTTATATATCCAGCTTTTTGCATTTTGGAATTGCTGAGTTTTTGCAATTGAACAGGAAAGACTGAATTCTTATAAATGATTTCATTCAAAATTTTGTAGAAATACAGAAATTTAATCAGAAGTTATCATACCAAGAGCGTTGCTTCAGGCGTTTAGAGTTATCGTGTTTACAGACAAATACAATATCAAATATGTATTTTTCGAACTCAGGGAGATATGAAATGTGGACATACGTCAAAATGTCGAGTTCGAATTTTTTGACGATTTCAGTATTTCATCTGTAGTTCGTTTGTGAAAAAATAAAAATCATTCAATTGCTTTACAGAGTTGAACCAAGTGCAAATTATACAAGTAGCTATTTCTTTGATAGTAAACAATCTTTTAAAAAAGTTTGGACAGCATTAAATCGGAATTTTAAATTGTAAATGCTGTTTTAGCATTTTCTTTTATATTTTTGTATTATCAAGTTTTTTTTAAATAAAATATAGCTTCATTTAGCTATTTTTTAATTTAAAAAAATAGTTTATTTTATAAGAACTAAAAATAGCTCACATAATTAGATTTCTGTCGAATTTCTTATACAAATTGAGTAAATATTTTGAAATATTTTAAATTAATATTAGCTATAATACTTTTTTAGTTGTTTCGGTATATATACATAATAAAATATTATATTAGATACGGTTTAGCAGGAAGTTGTCGTTGCTATAATTAGAATTCTTTTGAAAATTATACAAAGGAAAATAAATTGAACAACAAAACATTATCTTGCTGCAATGTTGACTAAATGTTCGAATCTTTTTTAAATTTTCAAAAAATTTTGATATAATCGTTTGCTAACCCTAATTAGAACTTGTGAAGTAACTCTTTCGTAAAGCGAAAAAATAGCTTATTTCATATGGTTGTTGTAAAAATAAAATTATTTCAGAATTTTTATTAAATTTAAGTGTATTACACTGTCTTACCCTGGGATCGCGATTAGTCATAAAAATAAGATTATTTCTAACAGATTTGTGCATTACGTATACATAAATACTTACAATATAGTGTATTCCTCTTTACTACTTCATATACGTATATATATTCAAATATCTCGGCAGTTCAGAAAAGGAAATTTTGTAGGAATTTTTGACTTCTTGGTGATTATTTGATATTGATCGAACGTTTCCTACCCGATACTGGATGGGATACTTGATATTGACCATCTGTCATCTAGTTGCTACCGGTTGTCCTTCTGGTGCAAAACCGAATATTTAATATCGATCGCCCATTGACTAATATTGTATCGAATATTCGTTCACCTGTGACATCGATTTTGGTGAATTTTCATCAACTTTTCGATCTAAATAAATGATCAGTAGCTTCAAAAGTATTTTTAAACTTTAAGTTTAGATGCAAAATGTTTTAATCTAACAATAACTTTTAACTTTAATTTTAACTGCAGTCCTACCCAATTCTAAGTAAGAATTCTTAAACGCTTGAGATGCTTGGGGATTTTGTTTTTTATGGAATTATAACGTCTTTCACTTATTTAATTTTGTTTAAAAAGTGAAAATACGATGCATTTGTGAGTGTGGAAATAGCAGTTAAGAGGTTAAGTAACTGGTTTAATTACTTTAGTAAAGTCTTATGATGTTATAGCCGTGTATAAAACCTAATATATTCCCTAACTTAATTTTCTGTGTAAACTGTATTGCTAATTTTAATAATAAATTAAACTACGAAATTAAAATAAACTATGAGGATACATTTAACGGAAATGTTTATAAATATATATGGGAATATTTTTTAATGTATTTCACGTCGTAGAAAGGGTTTTGTTTATAGTTTTAACTTTTTAATAAGGTGTATACAAACATTTTAATATTTGGGAACACTTTAAAAAAATGCACACAAACACATAAATACTTTAATAAAATAAGGAATAAAGATTCATAGTGAGAAATCCACAAACAGAACTATCACTCTTTAGCTTCTAACGATGGTAGAAAAACACATGATTGGATATTTGTAAAAGCAGTGAAATCAGTTTGAGTCTACTGAAACCACCAAAAATGGCCGTACCATCACGTTTTCACATACTCTGTAATAAAAGTATTATCCTCTTCCCACATAAAATTGCAGACCTTGGGTAAAGTCAAGAATGCCAAGTTTGGCACTGACGAGCAATAATTCCGATCTTTTATTGATCTTTGAAGGGAATGTAGCATTTTTGCTTTATCTATCGCGTGACTAATGCCGGATATGTTTTTTTGGCGATTAATTTCTGGTATTTACTAATAGATTCCCGAAAATGGAATGTGCATTTCAAATGCGTTTTTTTCCACCCTACTGAAAACAAAATTTGGTGCAGAACTCCGATTGAAATTAAAATGTCACTTTATGTTAAAGGTACGCAGGAAACATCGATTTCTGACTGTTTCGGTAAAAAATATTTGATTATTTTTTATAGCTCACACGTTTCTTTTCCCAAAAACTGTTTTGCATTTTTCCTAAGTATGATGGAAATAGAAATTGCGTTGATGATAATATGCTCTGAGTGAAGCAAACATGCATTTACAAACTTCTAAAAGTATAGACAATAAATCCCTTGTTGGATTTGGCACAAACTTTGGTACTTATCATCACTATAGACATTAAACCTCTGTACCAAATGTTATTTATATTGTTGTTTATATTTTATAATTATCGTACTAAGTCGCCGGACAGTCTTTCTCTGGATGGAGTTTGCTCAAAATTTGATGGAATTCTACAAATTTAGTATAAAGACTATATCAAGTTTTATTTGTCTATCAAAGTTTTAATGCTATTGCGGTGAAGCCTTAATAAGTCAATAACAATCACTGGTGATCATTTTTGTCTTCTGAATATTTTACGCGACTGCGAACCGTAATGTCACAGGTTAGATCCTTGGAGGAATTCAATCTCCACATTGGCGCAACACCACAATGTTCCAGCTCAAGTGTCGTACCCGTCATGTGACCGTGGTTCAAAATTACGAGGTCCATCCCCAAATAGTTCCTGTGTTGCTTTAAAACAGAGTATCAATGCAACTCAATCTGCATCGCTGACAACGGTTCGTACACAGTGGTGATGAATGTATTGAAAGGGAATAAAATTTAATAAGTATCCCTTTTGTAACATTTGTAAGAAATAGTTGCCACTATTAAATCTCCCACCCTCTTATCTCCACACATATTCTAAAAACTGAAATATTAATGATGTAAAGTACTTTGGCGTGATAATACTATTTAATTAATAACTAAAGCTCTAAAAATTAGAGCGAACTCGAAGAAACATGTCATCTTGGTTAAAAATTAATTAACCCTTATATAATTAACAGGAAAACACGAGTTTCATGTCAACCTTCACGTAAACGAGACATTTCTACGCACGTGGCAAAGCGGCCTTTGTGGAGAGAGTTCGACATTTTCTCCGAGGGTTTCTATGGAAAAAGTAGGAGAAATGAAATTATTTATCGATCCGTAAGTAAATATCTCCTCACAAGACGGGCCTCGATCTGTCAAGAAACTCCGCAGGAAGTTCTCGGCAATAATCTTAAGTTCTCTTTTTCTCCAAGAAATAAATTTCAAAGCGACCGAAGGGTATACAGAAGAAAAAGGATTTTTTACGACGATTGATTCGCTTTGTTATGAAATGTGTTGCCGATTTGAACAGATGTTGAGTCCATTTTTTGAGGAGAAAAAGTTACAAGTGAACTATTGACATAGCCTGTCAAACTGAATGGCTAAATTTAGTGGAATAAAATGGTATCTAAGATGATATTAGTCACAAAATACAAACAAAAAAGGCATTTCCATATTTAGTAAAAATGTTTATTTCAAAAATTTCAGTATAGAAAACATATAAATCAATTAAAATAAACTTTTGAAAAGTGTACTTTTTATTGATGTTATGAAATCTCAATCTATTTTTATATGCATCTTAAGTTTTGAAGAATTTGTATGAAAATTTATAAGGATTCAGGTTATGCATTACAATAAATCTGGACATTATTTTGTCTTCCCGTATTTAATCAAAATTTTAATTTTAGGTCGGAAAATTATACAATTTTAAAACTCACTGAGCATATTTAGAAATTTTTTCTGAAAATAAATTTTAAAATCAAATTATAAAATAATTCTGCTTTGTTTCAAACTATTTTGCACGATAATAGCAAAAAATTAGTTGCTATTGCATTTTCATATGTATGAAAATTAAATACATTTAACATCTAAAAAAATAAATTCCTTTGTTATATCACAATATTACTTTACGAGATTTAAAAAAATGTTTGACACATTTATCATATATTCATGTATTGATAAAAAATTATTTAACTGTAACATACAAGTTAGAATATAAATCATCTGTAAAAATTATTTATTCTCCATTCAATGCCTCTTTTTCCATTTTGTCAATTTTTATTTCACATAAAAGTTCATGATTCTTAATACTTCGAAAGTGGTCAATTTTCTCCATTTTTAAATATCTCAAAATAAAACTTTCGAAGATCCTACAATCTTTCGACAGCTCTATTGATTTTGCCAATTAATATTGCCTTTTTTTAAGCATATTTAACGATTATCCATATGATCAGCATTATTATGCAGTAATTCTTATTTTTGTTGCAAGATTTTGCTCATCAAGATTGGTTATCATATCTAAATTAACTTGATTTATAAAATCGGGGTTTACATCGAAGATGGCTAGTAAGTATAAAAATAATCAGTAAAGAACTCTCTAAATCTTAATTAAAATTGATTATCCTTGCAATAAATACTACTTAAATGTAGAAAATTGGCTCTTTTCAGTTTCGAGTTCTCATAGAGTTTAGATTTTAACTATTGCATATCAATTTTGGAAGCATAGACTAGTAGATTTTACAGTCTAAAATAATAAAACTAATACCAACTTATTATTTATCTAAATGACAGCCATTTGTGTTGGCTGCCCTAACAGCAAAAAAGAATCTTCACAATTCCAGAATATTAATTACAAATTGGTAGATAAACATAGATAATATCAATTTATAAATTAATTTTTTTCTCTACATTTTACTATCTAAGATATCATAATTGTTCTGAATAATCGTTTCCTAATTTTCTTTTCTAAGTTAAATAATAATAAATATGAGCTAATTTCTCTCTATCCAAAATGTAGTTTCAGCACTGGTCATTAATAAAGTAAATTTTATATGGAGCACTTATTTTTATAAAAATTCTAAACTAATTATTTAGCTATGCAGTGTTACTATAATAGTAAACCTGAGAAAGCAAGTTGCTTTGAGAAAAAAATTCTTTATTATCAAGATTATTTCCCCATTTCCAAAGAAAAATTTATTAGCACGCCTCCCCCCCCCCAAAAAAAGTCCAGTTCTTAGTCTGAAAACTTCTCATTTAAAAATATATTCGACATCTTATTAAAAGAATTTAAAACTACACTGTTTACAAATATTGATTCAACTTCTCGGTTACAAAGTGTAGAGGAATTACTGTAATCATCAAAAAATTTCAACTCGAATGACATGTATTTTCATTCTTTATGACTCCGAGTTCGGAAAAAAACCATTTTTCTTCTATTGTGTATATCTCTGAACATAACTCAAAAATGCTTTTACCAAGACGAATGAAATTTGGTATAGGACTTCAGACCTCAGATATTAAAAAATCATAGTATAATCTTATCTTTCTTGTAGCATTGATTTTGGTATCTAATTATTATTCAAAACAATTAGACCTCATAAATCTAGTTCATAATTCACCTTCGGATAGCCGCCTCAGACCAAGTAACTTCTCATATTCTGTCTCTCTGAACTAATCTTTTTGGTGTTTCAAGCCACACGTTACTCTTGAACTGACTAAAACTTGAAAAAATATGAAAAAGTTTGAAACATACAAAATAATGCTTTTTCCACTGAGTTACTCGGGTTTCACCATAAAATTCGTCACGATTTCAAATCCTCTACTTATACAATTCATATTCCTTCTAGTTATCCAAAATAACTTCCTTTTTTATCTATTAGTCTATTATGGCAATACAGATAAGATAATTGCTTTAAATTGATTTTAAATCATTGAATACAGGTCTCATGAATTAAATGAGGACGTTTTCTGAAAAAAGCTCAAACGATTCAGTTTTCAGCGTAAAATCTTGGACAGTATCGAATCATTACTTACATTTCCGGTACTAAAAACCAAAAGCGTGTCTATTAAGCCTACGGAATCATTGTGAATTTGGGTAGAAGAGCAGATAGTAAAAATGTTTATGGCGTACCTTGATCTTGGCTGCCATGGAAAAAAATAAGGTCACTTTTAATGACCAGAGCGTCCATAAAGCCGAGCATAGAACAGACAAGGCCGTTAACGCTGTCGTGCATGCCTACGTGTTTCCTCTGACATTAGCCTAGAAAGGTATATTTTACTGAAGCTTTGTGGTGGTCAGCTTCCTCGGCTTAAAAATGACATTTTGATTAATATTTCATTCGAGCCCTTGAGGGGCAGATAAGAATAATCAGGGGGTATTCTTTTGCATGTAAATAATGAAATAATTTGAGGGTGTAATGGGTTGTGCTTTTATCAAGGTAGCAATCGCAAGTCGATTAAGCAAAAAGACCTTCAAAGATGGCTAGTGAAAATCCCTATTTGCCATATCAGATGAAAACATTTTTTTCTGTGTGTAGAGAAGTTTCTAGAGACTAAAGTAGATTTCTTTCTAATCAGGTTAATAATGCCCTGGTAATTGCTTGGAGTAATCGCTGTGATATGAAGTGTCTTGAAAAGCCATGCAGTTTTCAACAGTTTCTCGAAAAACATTTACGATTTTTCTGATATGCAAAGCTCGCAAATAAGGTAATTGCAATCGTCAAAAAATTCAGCTTTAATATTTAAGTTCCATTCGCTGCTCAATAATGTATGCTCATGCTATTAAAATAAGTCTGAGTTATATGTATGAAATCTGGTGTGTGATCTTTTCGTTTTAATTATGAATTTCCACCAAATTTCGGACCATTTCCGCCAAAAAAACTTTTGTCGATTTGTCTATTCGTGCTTGTGTGAATGTGATGATTTATAAAAGCAAACGGGTGAATCAATTTAGTATGTGGTATCTAAGCCAAAATTGTATATAATTTTCTGTTCATTATATTAATCAGAGAACTGTTAAGACAAGCATACTCGTCATGGGAAAAAAGCGTAATATTTTGCCTCATGACGATCTATTCGTCATTCTATAAGCAGCGACAATGTGCAATTTGAATTACAATTTTAGTAAAAACTCAAATACATTCTTAAATATCAAGATCTTTAAAATATTTTGAGGCGAAGACGAAATTAAACAAGATTATTATTCGTTGCACCATGCTTTTCTCAATATCAATCTCTAATCGCAAATTAAAATAATTTTTTGCTTCTTTTCGTTCATATACAAAAATGTATGTTAGTTTCAATAAATATGATAATTTAAATAAAAAATAAGTCATTTCATATTGCACATACTGTGTTTTATGCATAAATTTGTCATCTTTAAATTTTTGCAACTCAGTTTAAATACGCATTTTCCGAAAAGGTCGAAACAGTTAACTGGTTAAGTAACATAGTTCCAAAGAATACTTTCTTGATAAACAGGATTGTTTTTATTTGTATAAATAATTTAAATAAAAAAGTGTTTCGCTGGGAAATCAATAAAAATTTCAAGCAGTATAATATATAATATATAGTATTTGAACAAAATAACAGGCTATCATGAAAAGTTACCGTTTCATGAAGAAACCATGGATAAATGCAGTAGTAGTTCACTCTAGTAACTTCAGATTTAAGAAATAAAACTTTTCGTTGAATAAGCCACTTCATACGAGAACCATTTGAGATCAAAAAGCTTGTCATTTTGTGGACGAAAGTTTCTTAAACTTTCAGTCTGCCTTTGTGGAGGTGGCAAGATTAATCGACCTAGAGAAATAAATTGTAGTTTGCATCATTTTGTGTTTGGAAAAGCTTTACTTTTAAGAAATTGGGTCGTTTTAATACGATCCCATTTGATATAATCTTATATATATTGTTTTCTCATATATAAATAGTCTTTAGTATTTAAATATAGAAACATTCTTGTCCAAAAAAAGATAGTTATTTTAAGCTGTCAGTAATTAAAAAAAATATGAGATAACAGCTGACTTCTACTTATGAATATAATTATTAAAAATTGAAATGAGTTTGACAAATTCAATTTGGAGCACAATCGTTGGAAAAATTGGGAAACTGTGTGCATTTATTTTGCAAAGGGGAAACAAAATGAATATAAGGCTCCTATCCCAAATTTAACTGGTCTTTTATTACTGAAATATATATCAGCAAAAAAGCTTTTAACCCATTTGCATCACTAGCGTATATATACGCTCTGTTTTCCTGGTCACTCACTGGAGCGTATATATACGCTGCATCATATCATATACTAAGCATATGATATATACTATATTCATATTATATGCATCCCACATTTTAAATATTCCCACACTGAACAAAATTACAAACAAATAATGTTCAAAAATGATTTTTTCTGCTTTTATACAATTCTACATCTAAATATGAAATAAAAACTTTTTCCGTGATATGGGTTTTTTCATATTTTTATGATTCAAATGGGTTAAATAATAATAAAAATGCGACTACGGTACAGGAAACTATAATCTTCATTCTTTCTCATTTTTTCGCCAATCTTTAACAATTTAAGTTTTTAGCCACTACGTTTAATACGTTTTTAATACGTTTCTGAATTATTTCATTCCTAAAATAACCAAGGTATTTGAACCAGCGGAAGCAGTCTGCCCCAATACTTACTTGTACCTATTTTAATAAATTTGTCATGCCATAGAACGTCTTACATGACATTGGCGTACTATAGTTAATTCACAATAACTTTTAAGGTGTATTTAGCCTTTTTATTGAATATATCGTATCATACTAGATGAATTTTCTTGGGAATAATCCCTAGCATGAGTTTAATAGTATCCGAAAATCAAGTTTGTGGTTTAGACACTTTTTTTCCTCAATCGATTGCAGAATTGACATAAAACTAATCTTTTAGTCACAAAATTCTACCAAATTTGTTGTATTTGTCATTGCACTTTGAGTTATTGTAACACATTTCTATAAGCAAAGATCGACAGACAATCAACCCATTGTTAGGTATTAATATACTGATATAACGATCTTCCTCTGAACAGAACAAGCGAATTTCCTCTGAGTAGATTTTATTCCAAATTCGATACAAACTGAAAATTTGGGCCTTATACCGAATTTCAACAGTCTAGTTTAAAGTGGTTTTGAGTTATCTTTGTGACAAATTCAGGTGTTTTACAGAAATGGGTTTTTTGAGCTCGGCAATATAAGAAAAGTGGAGATTCGTCAAAAGTTAGTTCTAATTTCCGACGATTATTATACTTTGTCTATATTACTTATACTAGTTAGTAAAAATGAAATGTTTATTTTCTTTTACTGTGTAACATTTGCTATTGAGTTCTTCAACAAAATGATATTATTGTATACCAAAACATATTTTTTATATTCCATTACTTTGATACAATTATAAAATACAAACTATAAAACTTGACAAATCCATCTTCGCTCATTTTTTTACATTTATTTCGTTCATATCGAAAACCCAAACCTTCTTACTTTATTCACCAACAGCGCACGTACTCGACTTCAAGCAATTAATATAAAGCTCAGAACAGAGTCGGTGGAAGACAACATTGGCGAAGAAACTTTCCTACAAAATCCGGCTTGCGTGTGGCCCCAGCCGCTTACAAAGAACTGATTATAAATTCAAAGTTGTTACAGATATCCAATTTCATGATTAGAACACCAATCCATCGAGCATAGAATTCTGCAGTTTTGGACCACGGCTGAATGAAGAAAAATAGCAAAAAGGGGTGAACTGTTTGTTAGTTTTGTCGCTCGTTTCATTGCGACATTTATCTAAATGAGTTACTCGAGCCTTATTGGATGATGTCAACAAATTAAGCTAATGGAAAAGAAAGAGCCTCCCTACTCGTGAGGGAGAGGCTGGACTGTTGCAGTACAAGTGTGTAAATGATGGGGAAATATTTAGAGAATGGATCAATAATTGGATTTTGTTAATCCTTTGAGGACGTGGGATTGCGCTTGACGTATTAATTGATTTTTATTGGTTGCAACATGAACTATACAAGGCCTTGATAGCTTTCAGATTAATGATGGTGTCCTTAATTTTGAGAAATCTTATTTTCATGTAAATTGGTTAGGAGAATAAACAGAGTGGAGAATTTTTTTGCGATAGTTACAATTCAGAAATTCTTTGTATGCATTATTCATTTTTATGAAGCACTAGCCTGTACAACATCAGCCACTTCTGTGTTTATTGTTTGATATACGTAATCAAAAACAAAATTCATATAATTTTACCTTGTATAGTTTTCTAATTTTATTTTCAATTCTTAAAATGTTTTAAAATCAACCATAATTAGAGATATAATTAATATCATAATAAAGCTTTCTCATGACTTTTGTATCACTGTTTGATCCATGCACATAAAATTAATATTCCAACGGAAAAAAAGGAATCTTAAAATGTTATAAATTATTTTTAATTCTAAAATATAAATTAGAATTGGATAAGTAGTTATAAAAAATGAAATTTGCCAATGTAAAGCTAATTCTTTTAATTTTAAGATGGCGTAAAAATGATTGTTTTTAAATGATATATTCTAAAGTTATCGCTTAAAATGGAAAATTATCCTTCCCCTATTTCGGTCTATTTCTATGGGGATACAATAACTTCTTAATAGTGGCATTAATTCGCTTGGGTGCTGAAAAACGCATGCTGCCTACGTCTTGGTCTAGGGGTAAAGTGGCTTCCCCGTGATCTGAACATTCCCAGGTTCGAGTCCTGATTCGAGCATTGTTGTTCTTCTGTTTTATCTGTGAGGTGTAAGGGTCTCCCTGTCCCTTGTATGAAGGAGTTATGCAAGCGTGTGTGGAAGCTAAAAGTTCATTTGCGCTGTAAGTGAACTTCTGATCTCGGGTGCTCAGAGGTTTTTACCTCAGAAGTTACTGCACAAAATTGGGTTCAATCGCTGATTTCGTCAGCAGGCTTATCTATGACAAATGCCATAAGTAAAAACAACAAAACTTATGCTGAATTTTAGGATTTGGTATAAAAGTTGTGGAATTATATAAGATTTAAGGAAACAGACATATAAAATATGATTATATAATACACATATGTAGGACTCTTTTTATTTTTCATTTCATATAGCAAATTAAACAATCCTATATTCGCTGATATTTTATAATATATAATCAGGCAAGATAAAGGCAATTCAATTTCTATACAGGATGATTATAAAAAATTCTCACTGATATAAATGACTATTCTCACTGATATAAAAACTATCAGCTGTTCACAGAAACGGAAAAAATTTTTGACTCAGAGTATTTTGAGGTATGGCTTCAACAATCATATGGAAAATAGCAGTTAACATCTAACATTTAGTGTTGCTGTGACAAGATTTCAAAATTTTTCAAGTGGCAACACCAGCTTCTTTTTATTGGAATGTGTTCTCTATATCAATAAACAATGAATAGCGTTGGAGCTATACCTGTTGCACAAAAATTACCAGCTCTTAACAGATAAAGAAAAGAGAACAACCAACTACAGCAACAGCAAAAATCAAAACATTTTATTGTGCCTTCACACATTTTTTTACTTGACTTGCTTCAATCACGGTGACACTTCGCATGCGGCAGATGGTGCCTAGAACCAAAACGGCGTATGCGCTGAAAAGTACCTGCTGAACTTCACGTCTCTGGTAGGCATGTCAGAGATTTCTCTTTTTTTAGTCCGTCACACATTTCAATGAAAAAGAGTTGATTTTGTCATTTGGAAATTGTAATTTTGTCATTGTTAATTTAACTTTTCATATCACTTTTAGGTGCGTATCTCAAAATACCTAAAACCAAAATCTTATTCCGTTCTTGTGAATATGATTGTTGCTGTCTCGTATATGGAGATAGTTCCATAATCACCTGTGTGAGTAATATATATATATATATATATAATATACAGACAGACAAGACTATAATATATAATATAAGTATACGCACACACGCAGGGTGTTGCTGAATTCGACCAACAGTTTGAGAGGGGGGGATTGTAAGTATCAAGAGAATAAAGAATCCCCATTCAACATAAGGTCACAAACGGCTTTTAGCAAGTGAAATCGCAAAAATATAGGAAATCCAGGAATTGTTGGAAACTGTAAAAAATTAATAAAAATATCAAATGTGGTTTCAACTACGAATTCTTTTATGTGAAAGCACATTCTTTAAAAAATTGCCTGTAGATTTCCTGTACCTTATGTTTTCATCTACTTAATGCTTATAATGCCTGCTCATAATTTATCTTTTCAACTTGATAACGCTCTCTGCGAACATAGGTACTGCTGTTGCAGCGATGTTTTCTGGCGCCCATTTTAGTTTTTCTTCAATATCACAAAAACTCCTCAGTTTCAACATTACGCGCTTATATCAAATTGAAGAGTATAAAACTCCTTACATTATCAATTTTTATTTTTTCTTCAAGTTTCAATATTTTAGCAAATATGGGTTCTTAATATTTTTTGCTTTCAGTAATTCAAAGCCCCCGCATATAATCAAATCGGCATAATACGTGCATGAATAAAACATCTTGTAAAACGTATTTTCCCTTTTTAAAAAAATTCATAGATGAAGCATCATTTATTTTTTAAAAATTAATCTTTCAGATTGTCCAGTAAGTCTCGAACCTCTATATTTTTGTGACTTTCATCTGCCCTTCTAAGCCTCTTTTGGACCCAATGTTATATGGAGATTATTTATTATGTTGATTCCTACTGTCACCTCTCCGAATTTGTTGGTAGAATTCGGAAACACCCTTATATAAAACATATGATTACCCAATCATTAAATAATGCATTTTAGATTTTACTTATTTTAAACGAGTACACTTTAGGCATATTGTGTTATTAATATTTTTTTCAGGAATTTTTCTAACCTTTTTCAGTTTATGTTAAACGATAAGGGATATCAAAACAAATTTTCAGAAAGAATTTGACACATGTTTGTTTCTTTGAAGCATAAAGCCCATCAAGAGTTTCGGCGGTTTCCCTGCTTTGTTTAAATACAAAAAGGGAATTAGAAAATTCTAAGTTTTGTTCATTTAGTACCCCATTTATCGTCTTGAAACTACGAACAAAAAAATTTCTCTCAAGTAACATAAATCTTTTTTATAATGTTTAATTTCTGCATATATTTTTAAATTTAAAATAAGCATTATTGAATATTACTACACCATTAACTCAGTATCAAATACCTGACTCATACTTCTTTTAACCATAGGAAATGCTGAATTATGAGAATCCAAAATTGTCATAAATCGCGAAATGGTAAAATAAATGTTGAAACACGCTAGTCAGAATGCACTTTTGAAAGCAATTTCAAAATTGTAACTAAAAATATGCTTTACGAGTATAGTTACAGGCTTCATAGTTTGAGATCTCGTTTCGAGTATCGTTTTTAAGTTTTTGGGTATAGGCCAATATTTTATATTTGAAATGTAATAGATTAGGTATTGTCCCTGTCATTTGATCATGTTTCAGATAGCGAAATCTTGTCCAAAATAGCCATATTGTAGCTTCAAACCCGCACACTAATCATTCGTTTACCTTGTCCGTCCTTAAATTTATTCGATGCAATACTGTATTTATAAACTTTCAGTTGATTGCTACAATTTTATATAAAATGTATTATACTTGTGTTACATTTGTTATTAGAATGGCAATAAAATTTTATAAATTTGATTAATTTCTCGAATATAAAAATGCATAGCAAAAACGTAGTCATCGAAAATTTCGAATTTCAGATTTTGGCAAATATTCACATGCATCCTATCCCCCCGAATCTAAAAAAAAAAATGCATTTTTGAATTTTTCCTAAATAATAATAAAGACAAATCTAAATGAAAAGATATAAGCTACAACAGATTATTAACATGCTAAAAATATGTGAGAATGCGAAATTAAATTTCATTTTAGCAAAAAAAAAAAAATGTATCCTGGTTGAAAAAATACTTTACTCCGCCTCTGAAGGAGAATATTTGAATTATCGAGCGAATAATATAGAGAAATTATAGGGAAAGATTAGTTTATTATAGGGAAATCTATCTCTAATAAACATGCTAATGATGACCTTGAAATGTTTAATCAGATATTCAATGCTCAAAGATCTCGGAATTCCGTGGCTTATTCCCTGCTTATAGCGCATAAAACCAAGTTGCTGGAGAGCCGCTTACTAATTAGACTGTTTGGAAATTTGCTTCAGGTGAGCTTACATATGCCAGAAAAAAAAACCCGGATACGAGCTCTGTGATAAATTATTTCGACGAGAGGGGGGGGGGCAGGATTGAAGCATCTGAATATTCTCGAAGTTGTTGCCTTAAATGAAGGGGTGGTGAAAACGCAAGCAGAAGAGGCGATGGAGACACCCTACAATGTTTTCAATGGCAATTTGCCGAAGGAGTCGAAAAAGCTAAAGCCTACCGCAAAAAATCTTTGCTTTCATAGTTTCTGACATACGCTGTGGCATAAACATTTCTTCTTGCGAGTGTGAAACAAAAGTTCCCTTTTTTCTATCTAAACACTTTAAATGTGGTTTCATAATAATGATTTACGTGTAAAGATTTTTCTTCACTCGCCAGAGAAGATTTTCTTTCATTCATCTCTAATTGTTGACTTTAAATTATTACTTCGTTTTTAAATAAGTTGATGCATTCACTTCGTTGGCAGAAAGCCCATGAAATCATTGAAACTGCACCAGAACGCTGTCGCGAATAATTAGAAGCTGTTAAAGAACGAATTTGTGGAGCCAGCCCACTTTAAAGGTGGATTTGCATACCAAAATAACTCAACAACAAGAATTAATTTGCAACTGTTGTCCAACAAAAAAGCATACTGGCTTCGTTTTCAATAGTAGGATTTCAACATTTAAGAATATCTGAAAAATGACGAGTTTCCTCCTATAATCTTTTAGGTTCAAAACTAGTGACAAAGTTTCTATTTATTAAAGATTTTAATTATTATTTCTATAAGGTTTACTAAAATTCAAAAACAGGAAATTCAAAGAAAATGAAATATTAATGTGATTAAGAAAACATTATTAGTAATGTAATGTTGTTTCCATTTAAATTTAGCCTTTAAAAGTTCAATGATTTGAGAAATACTGCTCAAAATACTTACCGGAAATTTTTCTCATTCTCCAACTAGCTTTTAGGTTAAACAATACTGGTTAGTTGCCAAAATACAACAAAATTAATTAAAATTCTTCCTAAACTCTTTGATACATTCATTCAGAACACTTCGGCTATTCATCTGAGCAATTAAAAGTTAATTGTTTTTAATGGGGAGCTGCCAAATGTCAAATGAAATTTATCAGATACTAGACTTGTGAAAACAGAATTCTTGAAAGACACTAATGAGCTATTTAGTATATCACTGACATATAAGAATGATGCAGTATGTTGCATTGGTACGTATTGCGATGTTGAATTTTTATTCCTCTCATCCTGAAAGTTGTTTTAATGGGTTGAATAAGAGAATTTGGAGACTTTTATTTCGATTTATCAAGAAACTTTTTGTGCCTTTTCTTTAGTTTTCGCTTATTTCATTTTAATACAAGGGGTATTCAAATAAAAAAGTTCGGAATGTCGTAATAACGTAATTGAAACATATTTGCCCATGCCGCTATGGAAGAACGTAGCGAGACTTCTTTTGATGTGATTGAAATCTCCGACGTAGATCGGAGCATGCGCAGGAGAGAGAGCAAATTTTCTTATAAAGAGATTCGTCCAATTGACGTGGCAGTGCATGTGATGACAGGATGCAGTTCATGTTTGCTTTTATGTATACTGTGAGACACTTCGAAGGCTACGCAGGTTCATCACAAACAAAAGACGGGGCTACTCACGAGGTTGTAGTTCTGCTCCATGATAATGCGCATCCACACTTTTTCAGGGTCAAACACGCGGAGATGACCAAATTTAAGTGGGAGCAACCCAACCATCCTCCCTACAACCCGGACATGTCACCCTGCAATTTTCATGCATTTGGTTCCCTCAAAACATCTTAAAGGGGAGCGCTTCAACTCCAACGATGAACTTCAGGACGACGTAAAGAATTGAGTCTTGTCACGGTCACGTGAATTTTGGGAACATTGAATCCTTCTACTTGTTAATCAGCGGGATCGTTATGCTTAGGACTATGAAGGCTTTATCTATACTTATAATAAAGCTCAATGTGTGTGTGTGTGTGCGTGCGTGTGTGTGAGTGTGTTGGCGCTCTACAGGTCAGACCGTTGGACCTACAGCTACCAAATTTGGTACATGTATACCTTGGAGGTCGGTAATGTGCACCTCGGAGCACTTTTTTCGAATTTTTAATTAGAATTTGAATTAATTAAAATTTAAGCGAAATTTCGACGTTTTTCCGCTATAACTTCCGAAAGTATTATCGCATAAAACATGATTTTTACATCAATTTAAAGATAAAAAAAGTTTTCTAAGGATATCAGTGTTTTAATGTATAACCTAAGCTTCTTTTTTAACGAATTTTTAAAGAAATATTTTAACCATGTTTTTATCACGTGACTGGATAAAATAAAATAATGCCGGAAGTTCGAATAAAAAAACTATCATCGCAAAATAAATCTAAAGAAATGCAACTTTCAGCACGTGACTGGATAAAATAAAAGAAATATAAATTGTGATATTTTCTTTAAAAAATAAATGCAAAGCAAAGGTTTCTACAATCGTTTGCAATATCTAAATCATTTATTCAACAAGTCTTCTTTATTTACGGTAAACCTGATGGAATTTAGACAGGATATGCATTGAAATCCCGACTTAATGGCATATTTATGTAATCGTTTGCAATATCTGTATCATTAATTTAATACTTTTTTTTCCTTTCTCGCTTTCTTTAAAAAAACATATTTAATATTTTGGCAACATCATCGAAATTTTTTTTTAATATTTAGGAAGCATAATCGATGGTTAAAACTGACTGATTTATAAAAGTAAAGAATATTATTAGGAAAAGGTGTACTTTTAGAACTTTCCGTCCAGCATCTTAAAGAAAATATTAATTTAAGGTCAATCAATGCCCGGAATTACTTCAAGGCTAATGAATATGTGATTTAATTGAAAATTTTAGAACGCTTTACTCATGGCGAACCACTGGTCGCCAAAGGCGGCTAGTTTAAAATATACACCATTTATACTCACAGTGTCGTTTCGTATCTTTTCTCTTGAACAACCCTTGTATAACCATGAGAGTGGTCTTTCCAAAATTTTCTTGAAAGAACCCCTCACCCGGCATTGCCATGCAATATTTCCGAAATATTAATTTTTGGCTTGAATTTACTATTTTTACTGATTCTATCGCTTCGTCCATTGCGAATATTTCAACGAATAATGCCTGGCATGCCGTTAAGAAAATCCTAAAGACTAATTTGTGTTTTAGATAAGTTTTTTCCAACCAATTACAAACATTTGATAGAAAATGACAGCTGTAGTTCGAGAATCCAAAACCAAATTTGATATATTTAAACATCGCTTTTACTTATTTCCCGAAGTATAGATTGACACAATATCAGTCCTTTGTGGAATTTGGCTCAAAATTCGATAAGTATATTCACTATACATGTTAAATCTCTCTACCGAATCATATTTATATGGATATCTTCGTTCTATAATCGTGTTAATTTATATTCGAACAGTCAGACAGACGGATTCCTCTCAACAGATTTTATTGAAAATATCAAAAAAAAAATCTTCAAATTTGGTATAAAGGCAATGTATCAAATTTCAACCATCTAGCTCAAAGCTTTTTTGTCTTATCTTTGTCACAGACAGACACCAGGACGTCAGGGAAATATAAAACGCGGCGATTCATCAAATCTTGAATTCGACTTTTTAGACGATTATTCTCTTTTACTGTACTTTTCTGTACTAAACAAACGAGAAAATAAAAAATGAAAGAAGGAATGGAATTATTTATTCGATTTTTTGCTACCTACCTACTTTGATAAAGTTTTAAAATTTGGGCAGTTTTGTGTTTTGGAAGATAGCATATTTTAATGCATTCAAATCACATTTTAAGGTATCCGCCAAACAAAACACAATCTACGATTCAAATTTTATCTATTGCCGAGTGGAGAAAATTTTTAAGATAAGAAATGAAAAGCATTCCAATAACGGAAGAAAATACAAATGATAATAAATTGGGTTTATTGAATTTGAGCAATAATAAATATTTTCAAAAAAACCAGCTTATTAATGCTATAGAAAATTTAAATTTGTGAGTAAAAACACATATTATTAGTAAATAGTAAATTCCTTACTTATTTTTCAAAAATTAAAACATATTACAAGTGTGGTATCAATTCTTTTTTTGCCAAAAACTTCTATCCGTTCCTCAGAGATCCGCCATTGTGGATTTCGTCACCAACATTTGTCGGAACAAATTTTGATCTTTCTGTATAAAGAAAATATTGAAAGATAAATTGAGTCTCTTTTTTTACTTGATCGTGAGGAAGGATACAAAGTATTTTAATCTTCAAAAGGCCTCGAGCTTTTGATGTATCTTCACATTTCATTTCTTCCTCAAACAGAAAAACTTATTTCTGGAATCAAGTTAGTATGTATTTTGTATGTTTTTACGTATGTCTGTTTATGAATAAAGTAACTTGTAAAATCACTTTGAGTTGCACGAAATAAATTTGATATGTGTTTTTACAGCAAATTTGTAAATTTTTTATCAGATTTCGAAAAAAATGTTTTTGCATGAAGTTCGGCTACTCGGTTATAAACGATAGCAAAAAGAAGTAAAAAGCTGTAGAGATAAAATTTGATGCGCAATTCCAGCATCTAAATCCATATAAAATTTTGAACTAAATCATCTAAAGTATTGAGTTTGTTGAACTATACATTTGTATTCATGTAAATATAACTCTAATCGCTTTAACATTAAAGCTACCACGATCCGATCAAATGACCGGTTTCCAATAACATTTACAATGTATCGGTAAAATGCTGGTAGGTTTAGTGTTAACTGAAAACTGTAATGGCATAAATAAATGAAATTTAGTTATACGGTTAGAACGGAAAAATCGCCAAAAAGTCACCAAATAATCGTTAATTGAAAGAAGCGAAAAATCAGCAAAAATGCAAAATAACGTCAAATTTTAAGCATTCACGGCGACTCACTTGGCGACTTAGTTCGCGTTTTTTTCACATTGGCCACATTTGTTTTCTTATTCGCTTTTAGCAGATTAGCTCGTGTTTGGCTCACATTGGTGACATCTTGCGGCCGTATGATGAAAAAGTACCAACATTTGATAGGTGTTCTTTGTTTAAAATTATAGTTCTTTGTCCTATTATGGTTTCAATTTGTTGTCAAAAAGACTTTTTAAATACGTAATAGGTTTTCTTCACTATGCAGCGAAACGCAAGAAGCTCATATGGTGAGATAGAGGAGAAGAAAAAGCGGTAGTTCCCTAAAAATTCCTCGCATGCTCTGTATTAAAGGTGTTATCCAAGAGTGGCATTCACGTACAGTAGTTACGAAATAATTAGCATGAACTTGTCATTTTTACTGATTCTATTGTGTCATCCTTATACCACATTTGATACATATAAGTTATTCATTTTTGAGTAATTACATTTACAAGTTTCTGAAAGTACTTATATACAAAAGGTAACTTGTTATAATTTGTTCAAAATTTGTCAGATATGTATGATAAATCTGTGTATCGAATTTTATCTATTTAGCTATCTGCATATTATAATTATCATGCTAACTTGCATTTGAACAGCCGGACAGACTGTTTTTTAAGGATAGATATTGCTCAGAGTTTTATAGAAATCTAAATATTAGTAGTAAAGACTATATATTAAATTCCATTCACCTAGCTCAAAGCAGTTTTGAATTTTCTTTGTCCCAGACAGACTTTCCCAAAAGTGTTTTCTGAACTGAGGAAGATCTAACACTTGGAGATTCATTTATGCTCGCAATTTTATTCTGGGAGTAACATCAAAATCTCTAGTTCTAAATTTTTGATTACTCTATTCTCTCTCTCTCTCTCTCTCTCGTGTGTGTGTGTTGGCGCTCTACAGGCTAGACCGTTGAATCTACAGCTACCAAATTTGGTACATGTATACCTTGGAGGTCGGTAATGTGCACCTCGGAGCACTTTTTTCGAATTTTTAATTATAATTTGAATTAATTAAAATTTAAGCGAAATTTCGACGTTTTTCGACTTTTGATGTTACGTCGTTTTATTTCATCACAGAAAAGCAGTCATGTCTACGTACATCTGAGAGCTACTAACATATACACACAACAGAGAACAAAAGACCGAGTAATGAGAAGCTCTCGAACATTTTATCCCGGATCTTAAATAGCTTAATTTGATAGGGAAAATCTTGCTTACAGTGCTTATAGATTGTTTCTCTTGGTGATTTCTGAACATATGACTCTCAAAGCGGGGGAAACATCGTTCTCTTTTTATAAAACTATGTTTGGATCAGCAACTTTTAGTAATCACTCTCACCGCGGGATTCGCTGACTAAACATATTTACAAAGCATTTCTTGAATTAAGTAGATAACGTGGAATCGGATCAGGATATAAGAGAATATTTTTAAAATGAAGTTGATACGGGCTAATTTGAGTTAAAAATTAGGAAATTAATTCAGTCTAAGTTAAATTTTTAAATATCATTGTGTATAATATATAATATAAAGGGAAAGTAAAAAGAATCGTATTGTCCAGGTTTTTTTATAAATATTTGCATTTTTGTACACCTTTTATTTAAAAGTGTTTGAGAAATTTCGAAGGGATGACCTTCACTGGCTTAAAAAAATCCTATTTTTTTATTTGAAATTAATTCCCTCACTGAAAATATCCATATAGTTTTGTTCTTTTCTTAATTTAATGTACGAATGAGGTGGTGTAGTTGTAGAATTTCAATTAAATTGCTAAGTTCATGGGTTTGAGATATTTTTCCATCATAAATCTGCAGTGTACTGGTCCAAGTTAAACATGTCGCAATTAAGAGGAATATCTGAATAGGGAGGAAGCGGCTCAAATGTCATTATAGACATACAACCAAGACTCGAAATAACAATATTCATTCCTAAATAACCCTTGTGTAATTCAAAATACAACGTTTTATCTGTCATTTTGATCCTTAATATAAAATTCAAAAGACGGAATATTAGTTCAAGAAAATTAAATGTTTTAAACCAAATACATTTCAAATAATATTTTAGAAACATATTCATAAAAATATCATTCCATTACTTATTATCGGCCATTTCGGGCGACCAATCATTCCAATTTGAACATTGGTTGCAAAAGATTTCAATTAAAACTTTTCTATGTGTTATTTTTTGTGCCCCCCCCCATTAAAGTACTCATGAATTTAAATATGTGTTGTCATAAATTTTGCTCTGATTAAAAAGCCTTACACATTTATGTTCACTGTAATATACTTCCATTTTTCCTTTCACCTAAAATATAAAATTTAATTTTAGTTGGGAAGTGATTAAATTTCCTTTAACTCACCATCTTATTATTGAATGAGTTAGATAAAAAAGAAAGTGAAGCTTGCTTCTTTCTTTCAGCAAGAAAGAAATGCTTTTATTAAACTAAAGATATTCTTTCATGAATAGTGGAATCGGCGAAGTCATACGACAGAAGAAAAAGCGGAATGAATCAAACTTAAAACGTTATTTAGCGCAGATTTACCGTGTTCATGGAAAGGCGATATAATTCTAAAAATACTTTTTCGGCATCTGAAATGTGCAATTTCGTCAAAATTTAAGGTCGATTTTTTTTTTACGTTTACAGTACTCTTTTTTTTTATTTACCAGAAAAAATAACAAAACAGCAAGTGCAGTCTCTTATATAAGTCAGTTTTACCCTTAAAAAATTAGGCAAATTCATAAATAAATTATAACTTTTGGCACTAAGTATCAACTGAGACTTGTTGAATCGAAACATGTTCGAAATAAGCATGATGATAGAATGAAGATTCATTGCTTCATGCCATAAGTTTTGTACATAAAAAAATATATATTCTGATTTATATGATAATATGAAAAAAAAAAGATTTGAATCAGTAAAAATATTCAGCTATAGCATTAGAGTAAAATAGAATACTAAGAGAAAGATAAAACCAATTATATTACAGAAAGAGAGTACATTGTTCGTTGGGACTGCGAGTTGCTAAAAACTTTTAATATTTTGAATAGTTTGGTTTTATTGCCATTCACATTGTGATGAATTTGAGACCTTGAAACTTTCTTACCCATAACAAAAGAAAAGTTTAAATATAAAAAATTCAGAAAAACTACCATATTTAAGATAATTTTAAAATTTCAATAGAAAATAGAGAATGTGTATAAATTCACATTCTTAAATCTATCCAATTCTATCCTCTATATACCGCAGGAGAATATAGTAATATTTCATTTTTATCTTTGAAAGAATTCGTCATTTTCACAAATTGTCTTGTATTTGGCAACACTCAAAGTCACAGGATTCCCTGACTGGAACGACCTTATGCAGTTTTAATTACGTTTTGGCAGCAAACTCGACTGTTTCAGTCATTAAGCTGTTCACAATGCGTGAGCTATTTGCAAAGCTCTTACTGCTTTTTTTCCTCCAGTATTATCCTGTCAAAAAGACTTATATTTTAACATCCGCTGATTGAAATCCGAAATAAATATAAAATGTGACTTTTAAATGTTACAAATTTTGATAAATTTGCGTTTACATTTAAAATATTCTTTGAACGTTAATTCACTTTTTAAAAATATACTAGCTGGTACCTGCCGCATAAGAAATAACTTTGTAAATATAGTTTAAAATTTTAAATAACTGTCTTGTTTAATTAGGAATGATAAAAAGAATAACACTTATTTTAGTATCGGAAATGAATACAATCATTGAAATTGCGTAATACATAGTGGAGAAGCGTAAATAATATTAATTCTATTTTTTAATTTTATTATTCAAGACTTTATGGTTGGCAATATTTTTTTGTTTCTCCATCTTCATCAGCAGCAGAAACAAGTGCAAGTAATAAGTATTCAAAGTTTCATCGCAATTGGATGAGTGATACGGCTGCGTACATAGACATACAAACGTTGATTTTTATTTATATAGATACTTTGAAATATTCTTAACTTTGAGAAATAAAAGCTTTGGCGTTTAGAATTTTGGAAAATGGCATTTTCAGTGTTATATTTCGATGAATCATATGTATATATATTGTTTCCTAATGGACAGATATTGATTATATTAATTATATCATGGACAAAATCAATTAATCTAACATTTATTTAATTTAGCTGGGGGAAAATGTGTATGTTATCTTTTAGCTGCATAAACTTTCATACAACCATGGATTAATAATTATTACTGACTTAATAGATTTATCATCATTACCGACTATTGTTAATTATAATCGATTAATCATATTAGCCATAGCATTTAATTTCTAGCATTTTAATTTTATTTCAGATTAAATATTGAAGATGCTAAAAAAACTGCTTATGGGGGAGTAATTATGCACTGGTATAAATGCTAGCACATCAATTTTTCCCATAATGTAAAATTGGATGAATATTATTATTATTAAATTTTTTAACACATTTCAAATCTGTATAATTGTTTTTCTTACCCACTTGAGAGTAATGGTAACAGGTTTATTAAAAATTTTAATTTTTGCTTCGTCTTATTTTTCTACTTTTCCTGGAAGTGCTAAAATTTCATATATTATTGAGAATAAAGTGTTTCAAAATAAAAAAACTTAAATTTAGGAGAGAAAAAACTGAGAAATTGTCAATCGGAACTATAAGAAAATTGACCTTTTAGAAACTGTCCGAAATTCCCAAGCAAATTATCTGCGATTTTAATGAACTATTCGACAAAATTATTGGTATTCACTGCCGACTTTTGAAAAATAATTCAATTTATTTTTTATCATGCAAGAACATGTTATTTTGGTTTGAAGTTTCTTGAAAGCTCAAAATTCGTAGGCAACAAATTGACGATTTATCGCTTTGATGCATTATTTTTCCCTTTTATAGGGTCATTACAAAATAGTGTAGAAGGTTGTCACATTTGTTGATTTATCGCCAACTAAAGTTACAACTAGATTTTTGAATTCTTAAGAATCGTCTTAATTAATTTAACTTTTAAAAACTTTTTTGAAATATTCACGAGTTTATCAGATTACGCATGCATCGATATTTAGAAAAACGATGTTTTTTCTCTTCCATCTCAAAATCAGTAGAGCTTCAAAAAAAGGTGAAATCTAAAATCTTCTATCTAAAAAAGGTGAAAATGAAATATGTATAATAAGATTAGGGAGAGGTCTAGTGATTGTTTTAATCTAGTTAATGATTTAAATTAAAATGACTAAATGATGATTTTTCATGTGAAAATATTGTCCTTTTTTAATTTTATATTTGCGATCGTAGAATTCAGTTTCTACATTTAATTTTATTTCACATGCTTGCAAACTCAATAACTTATTAAACTAAAATTTATTTTCCTCTCATTTTATATGCCTTTCAAATGCCATTCATAAATATGATAGAATCGAGTAATTTGTGTTCATATTTTTCTTTCCTCCGCATTTACGTATAAATAAAACTCGGTCGCCAAAGTGAGTAATTTTCTGCATTAGAAGAATCTTTCACCAATCATTTCAAACAAAAACAACTTTTCTGGAAGTAATGAATATAAAATACAGTTTCCGATGTCACAAATTGTAACTGTTAAAACAAGCGGGCCCATTAGCTTCCAGTTTTACGGCCACATTCTCTCTCTCTCGAGCTTTTAAAAACTCATATTTTAAGTCCTTGCTGGTGAAAGCAGACTTTTGCCGCTCAAACATTGTTATAAGCCTTCTTTTAAGATGTTCGAGAAGGAAAATCCATTATATCCGACATCCGTTTGAAGTTAAATGAGTCAACAAAAATGTTGAAAGGTAATAAAGTTTTCCGGCTTGAAACGAATTACTATAGAAACAGATTTTAGCCATTTAGATATTTATTTTCTTTTATCCTTTTTTTAGAAGTAACTTGTGCAATATTTTAGCATTAAGATATTTATAGATTGGCATATTATCTGTAAATTGCGTGATACGACATGCAGAATATAAATAGTTAGTAACGCTTTACAGAGCAAATAGTTGTATGTAAAATCCCCAACTTCCTGAATTGTGGAATTGGTAAATAAGTGCTCATTTCGAAAAGTGTACTTCGATATTTTAATAGGACTTTTTAACTAATCAAAAATTATTCGAAATCTCAACTTTTCCTTTAGTAAATTTGAAGTGTATTATCAAGCAAAAATCTTTTTTTACAATCTCTTATACGAAATATATCATGAGAAATTATTATCATGCTCAAAAAAAATTCAAACTCGACATTATGAAAAAAAATCCGCTCGAGCTTTTCAAATTCCGAGATACACATTTTAGAATTATGTCTATCCGTGGAAGCTATAAGTAACAAAAGTTTTGATATAGGTAGATGAAATTTGGTATATTGACTTACCATAAGATTTATATCATATTTTGAGTTAAATCAATATATTGAACATCTGTCTGTCCAGTTATCCGGAACAGAATACGATAACTATAAAACGTTAAGAGCTAGGTAGATAAGATTTTACATACAAATGTAACGCCTAAAATGTCGATATTGCAATGTCTTGTTCCTCACCGATCAAATAAGAGACTAGAATTTCAGACAATTCGTTTATTTACAGCCATGTTTTTAAAGAACAACTTGTTCTAATCTAGGTCAAAATATTTAATATTTACACCATTTAGAAGTTGATGATATTTACACAACAGTCGACGGTTTATCGTTAAGAGTTCTCCGTCAATACGGTGAAATAACACCACAAGAAACTAACAGGTTGTTAGTTAACACGGCTACTCCAGTGCACCTCTTAGAATCCATCGGAGCTTCTCTTCCTCTCTTTTAAAAACCCTTTTATTGCTGTCCAATCTCCACCTCTCATTTCACATTAGTGCACTTTAGCTCTCTATCGCCCAATAGTTACTCAGAAAAATGCCCCCCTCAATGGTCACCAGTCAATCGTGGGAATGTTCGTTAATGATACGTACTCGTAACTGTCCGTTCTGGAACATGTGTTAATGATAGTCCTTTCACAATAGGAAAAATCTAGCATCCAGATGGTTTGACAGTCCTTCCCTTTGAAGATGCAATAAATTTCTCTTAAACAATGAAGACCTACATGTGGTCCTTCAGCTGGATATCACTAATGACCAGATGCGATGACCACACTGGTGAAGAAAATGCCCCATTTGGTCATCTGGAGGCATTTAACCAGTGAGGGTTTTATCAGGTTGTGACTAGATCAACTGATGGATGGAAATGATGTTGGTATCAGGTGGCTGGAAATGTCACTCATCGGAAATGGGAAAGTGGAACGTTACAATATGTATGAAATTCGGTACAAAATTCACAGAAATTTTCCGTCTATCGGTCTGTTACTTTGCATGCATATAAATACTATAACCCTGTGAGCCCTGACTTCCCGGTATCACCCCTTTCGACAGGGGCCTGACTCAAGCACTTTGGAGTGGTTAAATGAGTTTGAATGAGCACTCGTCGAAAAATACCTTTCAGCCCTTAAATTTATTTAACTGTCCAAAAGCAAGAGTCAACCCCCCCCCCCCCTGTCAAACCTAACGACATCGGGAGATCAGAACACATAAGGATAATTTGAACACGAATAATTTAAGTAAATTAGCTAGTTTACTGTTTAATCATCTAAAGTGTGGATTTTCAAATTTAAAAAAAAATCTAAAAAAACCTTCTAACATTATGATTAACCTTCTCATTATGAAGATATTCGTGCATAGGAGCCTGAAAATGCAATAACGTATGGAAACGAAATTCGATATGTTATCTTTTTTATCAACAGTAGTTTCAACGGATTAGAATAAAATCGTCCAAATTACTTATTCAATATTTGGTACTTGTGTATTAATCACATTTTATTATTAACATGGGGTTAATATACACACCATTGTGGTAAAACATTATGGTGGTTAATATACACACCATTGTGGTAAAACTTTATGGTGGTTAATATACACAACATTGTGGTAAAACAGTATGGTGGTTAA
>JAPMOQ010043084.1:1317100-1350467 GCA_026543055.1 Argiope trifasciata
TGGTGGTTAATATACACAACATTGTGGTAAAACAGTATGGTGGTTAAAATACACAACATTGTGGTAAAACAGTATGGTGGTTAATATATACAACATTGTGGTAAAACAGTATGGTGGTTAATACACACACCATGGTGTTAAAACAGTATGGTGGTTAATATACACACCAACAGGGTTAACCTCATGTTAATCGCCAAATATTTAGTTTCCATAACTATTATTCATGAATGGCATGCAAGGCACTTATATCTGCACTCATAATTTACAATTTTATTCAGAAATGATAGGAAGGAATGCGTTGGCCTACTGGTAAAGTCTCGGTTTTGGTTTTAGAGGGTTTCAAGTTATAGTTAATGTTTCACTGAAGAGTCTAGCACACGTTAAATCCGTCTGGGACAAATGTCCCCCGCCCCCACTGCTGTTGTGTGAAAATTCGGAAAGGGGCGGTACCAGCTCCGGTTTTGTCCTCGTTATTTGACCGTGGTTCAGAGTTACGTGGTCCATCCCAAAATATCATTAGTATTGCTTTAAAAACGGAAAATTAATATAATTGAATTATTCAGAACTATTCGGGGATGAGGAAAATAACCGCTTTTATTAAAGAGAATGTTTGAGTTATTTTAAGATGTAAAACTTTACTTTTAAGCATTATTGGATTTATTTCTCAATTTTTCCCTATTCCAATAATTCCTATGTGTATTTCAATTACTCACTTTTTATTCTTATATTTTGTTTTATTATCAATAACACTGTCAAATGTACATGAAAGTAAAAAGTATTTTTCAGTTCATAATATCTAGTTTTATTAAGATTATATTTTTAAAAATAAAATCAGTCAAATGGTACTTAAAATATTATCATTATACACTATTTTCAGGTCTAAACTTCTAAATCTAAAGAAATCATTTACCACGAATAAATTTATGCATATTTTTGATATTCGATGTCTTCATACTAGGATTATTAGATGCATTATTGATATACTCAAAAGAAGAATAGATCTATTTTATTGGTTTATTTCTTCCCTCTCGCTTTAGTATTCAGTGTGTCGAAATATCGGAGCTGCATGCTTAATATTTCAGATATTTTTTATATTTTCTGAATAATAAAAATATTTATTTAGGTACGAGTACTTCAAGAGCATTTTTCCCCATGACCATTCATTCACAATTTGAATCTTTGAAAGTGTTCAGTTTTCTAACTTTTTGTGTATGCTTTTGTTATTGAAACGATAAAACTCCGTGTAAGCATTAAGTTTTTTTTACTATGCAAAAATAGTTAAATTTTGTCGATTTCTTTTAAATTTCTTCTTATTTATTTAAACAAAAAAATTATACTTTACTGTATACTTATACTTAATGTTTAGAATAATATAGTTTGGTAAATATATTGAAAATATGAAGATACATACATAAATTTGAAAGAAATAAGGAAATTGGATTTAACCAGTTCAGATTTTTACATTATATCTTAAACAAGAGATATATTTACTGCATAATATAATAAAAAGAAATAGTTTTCTTTGTAATAATTATATCACAGAGGAGCAATAACTATAAAATATTGATATTCACCGAACTGTTTCTAAATTCAGGAGTCAATTTCATTTTTGAGGGGATAAATCGCTGCCATAAGCTAATCTGAAAGTGCAAGAAGATCGAATATGTATTTTGTACATCTTTTTTCTGAACGATTGAAATCAGAATTTGAAATTAGACTGCAATTGCAGTCACTAGATTGCATTCAGATTTCATTTGTGTTTTTTAGTTATTCTGTCTAGCTGCATGCAGAAGTACATGCCAACAGACGGTTAAGCCTTCCACAGATTGGCTCAAATTTTAATAAGAATCTTTATTTTAATGTTAAAACTATGAACATCTAACTCTATATAATTTTGGTGTTCATTGGTAATCGAACAGATTTTGTTCAAATGGATTTCATTCAAAATTTGATATAAATCAACAAATTTGGTGGTGGTGGTGTTGCTAATCTTCATGGCCTGACTTAGTCAGACCAAATCCAAAAATCCGTCGACAAATAGAAAATCAACAACGAGGAAGGGAGAAGAATAAATTTCTTTCCAAAAAAGGCAAACAATCTAGAATATGTTTAGCTAAGGCCTGATGTTGGCTTCATTTCGGGCACAGAGGGTAAGAATTTTCACCCTGAGAAAATAAGATATTTAAGGTGGTTATTGGCAATACGCTACAGGCAATGTTAGTTTTTCAATCACCAGGAAGAATTAAGGACTGGATCGGCTCATTGTCTCTATACCAATCGTGAGTAGGGAGAACCATCCAATTCCTCTTATTTAGGGATTTCGTCTGAGAGAAGAGAATAGAATGAGAATTTAACTATGAAGTAATTTGGTGTAAAGTCCATAAACCAAATTTCATTTGTCCGATTCCAAGTGTTTTATATCTATGAACGCAATTATTAATTTCAAAAGGGAGTTCTTTTGAATTCAAGTATGGCAGAAATATTTAAATTAATCAAAATTTCGAATTTAATTTCCTTGTCGATTACATTTTCTTTATATAATTTGTATACGAGTGAATGAAAAAAATATGCTGATAAAATTTACAGCACAGATTTAATGCTCCAATTCCACTACAATCCAATTACGTGAATAAGGGTGTGGCGTAAATAAGTTTCCCACAAGCAAGACCTATGTTAAAAAAGTAACAAAAATTATATTCTAGAAAATGGCAAACTCAGAGCAGCTAAAATTTATGCGTGCACCTTATCACACAAAACCGAAGAAAAAGATAACTGCAAAGGGCAAAAATGAATAGATCAAAAATCTCACATTTCTAGTTGCAAGTTGTATCTAATCTCACAAAAATCTAACTTCCATTCTCTTTTTCTGTTCGCTTTTTGATGACACTTGAGATTTAGGGGGACAATTTCTTTAAAATTATTGTCGCCTGTAATTTCTATCCTTCATAACGAGCAGTTTAACTCTAAAATTAGTTTACTTTTCCAAGAGCATATGTAGCTTTGAGCGTTTGAAAAATATTGAGATATTACAACATTGGGCATGGGTTTCTTCGCTAAATAAGGATGTGCAATGAGTTTCGCTGGAGCAAATTGATATTTTTGGCAGTGAGTTCATCTTGGTGAAAATGAGATAAAATATATTGTTGGCGGTCTCATTTTTGAGGTTGAAAAGTGGACTCAAAATTCCATTTGCACTGAAGTTGGAATGGATTATTTATATGTTATATCGTATGACTTTATTTTGGATCAAACGCTGATACAGGGCAAATCTCTTTCCAAAGTTATATTCAAAAGATTTGTTAATTTGTGCAAGATTTATCTCATTTCTTATTAAATATTTTTTCATATCTTGAAATGCTTCGTAAATCTAACAAATAGCTTTATTCATTTAATGACATACTAACCGCTTTTAGAGACCAGTTTGTTAACCTAGAGTTTTAACTTTCATTACTGTCAAATTATAAATATTGGATGCATTTACTTAAAGATATTTCACTTTATAATTTCATATGATTAAAACACACAAATTGAAGTACAACAATTTATTGCAATTTACAAGGTATACATATTACAAAATAAAAGCTGAAATAAAACTCTTACTATGAATTAAATGATTCCCAAACACACAAGCTTGAATGTTTTGATAGAGTTTGAATATCATCATAGCATTTTATATTGTCTCAGATAGCGTGTCAAATAGAAAAAAAAAATATTTAAGTGAAATGAAAACTTGTTCAAAAAGGAAATGTCATTAAAACGGTCTCTTTTTGTATCATAGAACAATACAAAATTTTTTATAAGATTATTTTGGAAAATATGAATGTCAATTTCCCCTAGCCAGATCATAACGATTACAACTAGATATAAAATTAATATACGTTAAAATTGAAGATATTCTGAGTGATTTCTCACGAAATATACGCATGAAAATTTTTTATTGCAACTTGAAAAATCGTTTATTAGCCTTTCTGGTATACACCCAGAATTGCAAACTCAAAGTTTGAGGACAATTAGCAGGATTTCTACGAGCTTGGCGAGAAATTATAAAGCCTTATCATGATTTCTTATTTGGCAATGGTTAAGCCTATTTTTGCACTTGATAGAACATTTTATTTCAAGTCCATTCTTTGATTCCTTTTATAACACCTTTCCACTAACTGAACAGTGGCAAGTAAAACTATGTACATAACATTTCTGATAATATTTTGGAGATCCATTAAATAGTTGAGTGGAATGTTCAGTACAGTTGAAAAAAATGTTTAAGTGAAGCAGTCTGAAATTTGTATCTTGTTTTGTTTTTTGCCATTCAACAATTATGAATAAGTTTGATTTCTTTTCCAGGTACGTTAGCTTTATATAACATATATTTTGAAGATTTATATAAAAAACAAATCAATATCAAATTTAATAACATAATTCAATATTTTATTATTTCCATAAAAGGCCAAAATATTCTTTAGCACTATTATAACTTCATGACATTGTACAGCATTGAGAATACTGATCAGGTTTTGGAAATATTGTGCAATATTATCCCGAAGCTTTATAAGGCCGATAACAATGAGGTTAAACACTTGAAATCGAAAGTACCTGCTTTCAAATCCAGAAGACGATAGAATTGAAAATGTGTGTATGTTTTTAATTAAAATTTATCTAATATTTTATTCCTACGCAACAATATTCTGAATCCTTCCATAATTCTATTTAAGTTCATGAACATTCATTCCAGGGCAGCGAAACCTTGTGGTAAAGTCTCCTCTTCTGGATCGGAGAGTCCCAGGTTCGATACCCGATTTCTTGTAATAACTGCCATGTAAGTGGGGCTGATGCGCGTTAAATCTCATTACCACTTAAAGAACCACACTTTCTCCCATTTCTGTGGTGCAGAAGTTTGGATAGGAGGTGCCAGCTAAGGTGTCATCAAAAGTACGAAGTCCAACCCAAAAGAGCCCTAATGCTTTAAAAGTGGAAGTTAATATAACTAAATATTCAGTATAGTTTCTCAGTAAAGTTTAGCTGATAATCGTTTAACAATACAATATAATTTACTCACATAGTTTATCTTCAATTCCGTAAGCCCCTCCCATCAGTGTTACTATTTCATGTGCTTATAGTAAATCATGAAATCTTATCATTAGAGTCTTTATAAAAGTTTTCCTGTATTTAATGTTAAAAGCTAATCTTATAAGAAAAATTGCTTTCAACTTCAAGAACTATAAAGCTTTTTTCCAAAGGGCTATCAGAACCTTCTGCAAACTATTATATTAAAGAATCATTAATCAGATTTAATCATACTCTACTGTTTACAGCTTTAACTTAGATTAATAACTTATCTTACAACCTCCCAAGGTATCACAGTTCATTATGAAAGGTCTATAATCATTTATCTTCCAAAGTAAAGCTTACGGTGTCAAGATTTACGATGAGTTACATGTCTCCGACATCCTACTCGAGTTCATTATTAAAAGTGATAATAAATGTAGTTAAAATTTTCATAAAGAATGAAATTTAAGAAGAGTAATTATCTCATAACTCTTGGATAAAATGATTTACAAATTGTTTAAGTACTGAAGTTCTTAGCTTTTATGCATCTAATAAAATTACAGAAATTGTCAAATTTCGTATAAAATTTTTCAGTCCTGAATTCAGATGATATTTATATCCTTTATTTAATTTATTTTTTAGCTTTTTAAAAATGTGATAACTAATCGATGATTTATAGAAGAGTAGATTAATCGGTTATTAATATTTTTTAAAATTTAATCTGCAAACTATTATATTAACGAATCATTAATCATTATAATTTAAAATTTTGGATTTTTGAATTCAAAATCGAGTTTTTTCTTAATTCCTCAATATGTTTAGAAAATCTTTATTATCAATAGACCTGAAGTATCATTTCTGCTGAACTTGAATTGAGATATTGTTTTATGGTATTGTTACGAATCTTTCATGATGTTTTCCTTCAGTTAGTCTCGTAGGAAGGAAAAGAAATTTACAGATATTTTATACTTTATACCAGTTTAACGACTCCGAACTCAGTGGCAAAAATGGAAGTTCCAGAAAATTCAGGAATTTATGATATCTCTTGTGAATCTTGATACCTAAAAAATCTTAATACAAAATTCTATACACTTTCAAGGAATCCATAAAAGGTTCTTATGAGTGTTTACTCCTCTTTAAAATTGTGGATCGCAGATGGTTCTGCGTTTTGAATGCTTTTGTGCTGTTCCTGCTGTTTAATAATTTCCCTTTATGTTTTGTTGCTGATTTACTCAAATGTTGTCTTTGTATACAGCTTAGCTTTGTTTTACTTGTATATCATGTTTTCTTTCTTTGTGGAATGAAACGTCGTTTCCTGATATCAAGTATGTTGGATTTTTACTTTCTTGCATACAAGATTACTAGACTTTCTTCTGGGAAAGAATAGTAATCATCAAAAAATTTGAATCTGAAATTTTAACAAATCTTCGCAATTTAGACTTCCCTGAGTTCGAAAAGCACATTTTTTGAGCATGTCTGTCTGTATGCAATAAGGATAATATCTTTTTCAGCAGTATAAATGTTTATTATTCAATTTTTACACAAAATTGCATATTTCTATCAAATTTTGTGTAAATTCCTTTAAAGAAAATGTTTGTTCCGCTGTTTTAAATATAAAATAACGCTTTATTAACAAAACGAGACAGCCAGATGGATAAAATTCGGTACATAGATTTAGTTCTGTAATGTAGATACCTTTCAAATTTTAAGCCAAATATCTTAAGGGGATGTCTGTCAGTGTTTACTTTCATAAAAATGTAAATGGTAACTCAAAAATGCCATGACTGAGATCAAATTTGGAGTGGGATATTTCGGACAAATGTAGTTCTGCATGAAAATTTTCTTATCTTTCTTTTTTTTTTCAAACAATTGGATAAAATATGTCTAGATAACAAATTCAACATTTGAGTACTTTATCAGTTATTAAGTAGTTTTTGAATATATTTAATCGCCAAAAACTCTTCAATGATGACACAATAAATTCAGCAAAAATGCTAAATCATGCCAAAAAAATGTCATAATTGTTGCTCGTCAATGCCGTGCAAAGCTTACTCTGGGATAACACCTTTATTAGAAAGAGTGCTAAAAAATTTTGTGCAGATCATTCTCTTTGATTTTATCTACTAAAAATGAAATATTTGCTTTACGATCATTTTTTATGCAACCATTTGTTTTGCGCTGCACATGTGTTCACGTTTTCGCTTAATTTTGATATCATGCGATGAAGTATCACATGATAGACTTTTAAAAATAAATTCCGCAGTTAAAATGTTAACAATTTAGGATTTTATCGTTCAGTATTCGACATTTTATAAACTGAGAAAAAACAACCGAAAAACATTGATAAACAATTTGCCGAATTCTCTGAAGAAAAATTCAATATTTACACGGTATTGTAACAGTTATTGAAATTTAAATTTATTCAACAATGTAAGTTTCCAAAAAATGACATCCACAGTTTCGAAATTTAGCAAAATTCATATTGAACAATAAATGATACCAAGAAATTGAATTGCTATACAAATTTCATTCTAAATAACTATCAATAAATTAATATATTTTTAAATCTAGTTGGACCTACCAGCATATTACAATAATTACGTGTTATTCATCATTACAGGTCCGAACTCAAAGAATCAGTGAATGATTTGGAGAGAATACGTATTTTATTTACTACTGGAAGAAAACACTTCTTCATGGAGAATAATAGATCACTTTAACATAGCTTAGAACGTACATTTTATTTTTCTTTAACTAATCTTAGCATTGTATGGAGTTTCCTGTATCTGTCTTTCTGCTTAATACTAGTTTGTATTTTTTATTTGTAAAGGGCTTTGTAACAATTAGTTGTTAGTTGTTCTTACTTAAGTCCCAGTAATTACTACGGATATAAATGACTTAACCCCTTAAGCGGTTTGCCCGTACAATGTACGTGCTACTCAAAATTGGCCTCAACTGGTTTGCCCGTCCGGCGTACGGGCATCGATATTTTCTCCTTTCCTTCTCTGGTTTGCCCGTATTTTTCATTATAGTAAAGAGACTATTTAGTATTAATATTTTTTATAGATGGCATGGCTTGTCCATGTAACTGAAATGATTTTCATCTGGGCTTTTTCTTTGTTGTGGGAATATTTCTTTGAAATTTGTGTTCTACTGTATTCAACACTTGTGAATTTAAAACCTTGCTTTTTTCTTATGGAAGTTATGGATGGAATAAACGAAAATACCTTCTTGTGAGATGATGAACTTCATTCTGATACAGATACATATATTTCTTCTAATTATTTTTATTATTCCTCAGATGATTCGTGCAGTGAGCTCAGTTCTGCAGGAATTTTTACCGAGGTTGATGTGAAAAACCAACTTGTTCCGTGTCCTCGATTTAAATTTACTAGTATTCCTTCTGTTGACACGATTCAATTTGACGACCCTTCTGATGTTCAACAATTTTAGGAAACATTCATAGATTTTTAGTAAAATTGTGGAAGAAAAAATATGGCTTTTTTGGAAGCATTTCTGGTAAAAAAATTGACCGCTTAAATGGTTAAATACAAAGAGAGCATTGTCGGAATTACTTGAAAATACTCTATGTGAAGTTTCGTGGTTTTGAACAATTAGATCAAGGATTCTGATATTTTTAAACACTGAATGACGATAATATTGAGTGTAGGATTTCTGTCATAAAATGTTAAAGTTTATTGCTTTGGAATATTTAACTTATAAATTAATAATTTATGTTTATAAAAAAACGTTACGTGGAACGTAAAATTAAACCGAATTTGTTAATCGCCGTTCGGCAACACTTCGACCTCTCCCAGAACAACACGTCTGATAAGCTTTATTCATTAATCTTGTATTGGTTTGAAAAAAAAATTTAACAAAATATTAACAGAGAAAAAAAAACTTTTTTTTCTGACGATGAGAGATCGATTTTAAAACGAAACCGCCAATAAAGAGAAGTCAGATCGAATAAAAATTCTCAAGAATTGTTCATAAGCGGGTCCAGTCGTAATGAACGAGATAGGGTTAAACGTTTATTTATATGCACGAAACGAACCTTTTTAAAAAAAATGTTTCTTTGGTGAATGTGTGTAGTTACTTAGATGAAAAGGTATGTTTACAAAAAACTTTTGCATGTGTATTTTTTTTAAATTATTTTCAACATGTTTTGGAATAAACTGAATCTGAATATATCTGTTGCTAGAATAAAAGGGTTTAATTGAAGGCGAACAAGAGAAGCTTTCCGAGAGGTCAGTAGGGCAGCGGTGGCTTGGTGGTAAGGTCTCGGCTTCGGAACCGGAGGGTTTCAGGTTCGAGACTCGATTCCACCGAAGAACCGTCGTGTGAGGGGGGTCTCTTGCACGTTAAGTCTGTCAGGCTAAACGTCCTCCCGCTGGTGTGGCGTGGCGTGGTGTGGAGAGGGTGGTGCCAATTTAGGTTGTCATCATCGTCATCTGACCAGGGCTCAAAATTACTAGATTCGTCCCAAAATAGCCCTCGTGTTGCTTTAAAACGGGAAATTAATATAAATGGACTATATTACTAACTAAACGGAGAGGTCAGTAGTTTCATAAGTAGTTCATAGTTCTATTAGAGTTTAATAGTTCTTCTTAGTAGTATTAGGAGGTATAAGCGAGAAGGGGGATGAGCGCCTAGTTAATATTAAAATAAGATAGTAATTTTTGGATTAAGAATTTTAAACGAATGTGTCTTTCTAAAAATTTAAAGTACTATCGGCAAATAATTCTAGAAATTTCCTCACTTTAAAAGAGTAAGTTTTTTATTACAGCTGAACTGAGAAATTTGCATAGATTATGAACTCTATTTATCTTAATGAATACTAAGTGGGCGCCTAGTCAAAGACCCCGCGGCCCGACACCATTTGACGATAATCTGGCAGTAAATTTTGAGCCCAAGGAGACAAAATTGAAAGCTTATAAAAATCTAAAAATGCCCTCTCTATATCCATTTATAAACGAGTACAGATGGTCTTCTAGAAAACTCCACTCTTTGGGAGCCTGTAAAAAGAGGAGATGGCACGAGTAATTTCTCTTTGGAGTGTTAATCGTGGCACGAGCTCATCAGTTGAGCACTATTGCTGTTAATTTAATTAGTTCAATGGGTTTTCAAATGCAAATGTAAGACGCTTCGTAATAGTTAACATATTTGTCTATGCCACTATGACAGAACATAGCAAACATCTAGGGACTAACCAGCGAAGCATGCACAGGAAAGAGCAAAGGTTCTTATAAAGAGAGGCGTCTAATTGATATGGTAGTGCTTTTGATGACAAGATGCAGTTCATGTTTACTCCTATGTGTACTGTGAGACACTCCAAAGACTACGCAAGTTCATCAAGAACAAAAGACTGGGTACTCACAGAGGGAGTGGTTCTACTCCATGATAAAGACATCCACACGTCTCCATGGTCACACATGCAGAACTGGCCAATATCAAATGGGAGGAACTCTGTTATTTTCCCTACAGGTCAAACATGTCTTCCTGCGATTTTAAAGTGTTTGGTCTCCTAAAAAAAACATCTGAAAAGTAAGTGCTTCCACTCGGACGGCGAACGCTATGAAGGACTGGATCTCGTCATGGCTACAGGAATTCAGGTAACAAGGAAACTTCAAGTCCTTAATCAACGGGATCATTGTGTACAGGCCTATGGTGTATACTTTGAATAAAATTTTCATTTCATTATTTCTCAACTGACCTTTCGTACCTTTTCATTAGAATGTCCCATGTAATAAAGGAGAATGTATATTTCCATATGGTGGCGCTATTGCTTGACAAAGAGTAACTAAACTTAGGATATGCTTTGTAAGAGGGGGTATATAAACCTTCAAATGATTTTGATTTAAATAAAATTTAAGCAAATTTTTGTCTTTTTTCTCAAATAACCTCCGTAAATATAACTCCACAAAAATTATCTTTATACTCATTAATAAAAATGTATATAAATGCCAGTTCATTATATATAAATGCCAGTAAAATTTTTATGTATTTTTTATAAATTTTTTATATATAATTTTTATATATTATATATATTTTAACTTATTTAGTGTTTAATGATATAGTTTAGGATGTGATGAAATAAATATGACCTAACAATCTAATACTATAATACGAGGAATGGTTGCCAAGTCGAAAATCGCCCCAGAATTAATAAACTCCGGTAAACTTGGGGGTCTGGGGTTTTTGGCCACGAGGAATCGATTGGTGCCGGTTTTGAAGCTCTACGGTCGAGCAGTTCGGAGTTACAGATAGGATATTTTCAAACTTTATTAGTTCGCCATAATGGCTACTTAAATTTTCAAACGGTAACGTGCTGCGATCTATAGCCAATATGGCGAACTAATAAAGTTTTATGTTTATGCTGTTATAGGTTTATAATATGTTTCTTATGTATGTATATATGTTTGGTTTTTCTAAATAAATTTGTCAAAAATATTGAACTTCAACACACTTCAATCTTTACCTTTACTTTACCTTTGTATAGAATAGTTCCCTTTCCAAACTCTAACTTTGTTTAGAATAGTTTACAATGGTGCACTTTAACCGGTTATCTTTTCACCAATGGTTTCACAAATTTTCTTATGACATGTATTGTTTTGATAAATCACAATTGAAAATTTAAATCTTCGAGTTAGCTTCGATACCTGTTTTCTCCGAGCGGAGCTCGGTCACCCGCTGGTAAAAGGAAATATGAATGAAAAATATAATAATTAAAAGAAATAAATGAAACCTAAATCATTTTCACTATCGCTACTCATTTTTGATAGTTTTCTTCCATTGCTGATAATCAAGATAGGAATACTCGGTTTATACAATCATAATATTTTTGTTTAAAGAATAATTTTAGTTAATTTTTTGAATATAGGGGGAATTATAACTAACATCTAAATACAAAGTAGACAATGATTAAAAGTTTTTTAAATTCGCCTATTTTTATATTATTACTGTTTAGCCTGACTCATTACATTTGATTTATTTTAATTACGTTAGGGACATTTTTATTGAGTAAACTCTTCGCATAATCTTTTTGAAATATATTCAGTATGACCTGCAGAACTGTAATGATATATGGCAACCTACCTTCTGTCCTTGAATTCAACAAAAAATTGAGTTGGTTGAAAATTATTCAGTTCTCTTTAGTGACTAACTTAAAATTTTTTGTGAAACGATAAAAAGAAATTAGAGAAACGCATAATATAATGAAAAGACTGATTTTTAAGTTATGATGAACTAACAACAATGCCAATCCGGTGTTGCCTGTGGTATAGCATCCATGAAGAAAAATTAGCTTTAAACTTAAGTTTTGCTTCCACCTGATATGACGTGGACATGTTACTTAACGATAAACAAACATAAAATATAATTAGAATTTATCAAAAATAGCTACAGAACAATTTTTTATAGAACGGAGCTTTTTTTGGCATTTAAAGTGTTCTAGCCAAGGTTGCTTTTTTTCTTTCAGGCACAATGAGATTTGAATCGCTGTTTAAAACCAGAGGTAAGCAAAGAAATGTATCTCATATACACAGCTCTAGCTGTTTGCATATACGCAGTTTTCACGCATGCGTTGAATAATTAAAGCCACATTTATAAACCCTTTTTTTATTTAGATGCAACTTTAGAGAGCCAAAAACTTCCCAGTAAATGCTCTACTAAATGGTATCAATATCTCCAATATCAGTTAACTATTTTTGGAGTTTTTGAGGTTCGAATAACATATGCTTCCAGGAGAATTCATTTTATACTATGCATATATATGAATACAGAAATCTGGAGTTTAAAAATACTCTGTTGAGGGTACCGTTTACATAAAGTTATACACAAAATATTCATTTGAAAATCTGATTTAACTAATAATCCCAGTCAACTAGCTAGTCAGCAAAAACTTCTAGCAAAGAAATACAGCAAGCAGTTTGATGCAACTAAGATAATACTTTTATTTGAATCTAATGTTATTAAATTTAGTCCGATGAAACAAGCTCCAGAATTGCATTGAAATTGTTTTCCACTTGAATATTTCATTATCACAATGAGTATTCTCATCGAAATTTAATGTGAAGTTATTTCTGTGCTGCTGTCATTTCTTACTATTATAAGGTACTATTATACAAAATTCTGTTTGATCAAATATTTTCATTGTAACCAATTCAATAGCAAATGTTTGAGATTTTTGCGTTTTCAGAATAATATCTATCTATTGATGGGGATCCAACATCATTTAAATTAATACAGTTTTTATCATGCGAGAACATAATGTTGTTTTGGTTTGCGGTTTTTAAAGCCACAACATATGTATGCAACAAATTGGCGATTTATCTCTTATGAGGCAAACATTTTTCACTTTTAGCTTATTAGAAAATGTTACTAAAGATTGTCACATTTGATGATTTATCACAAACTAAAGTTACAACTTGATTTTTAAATTATTCATTCGAATTGTCTTAATTTAAATCATTAACCAATTTAAACAGGTTTGAAAAAATCACGAGACTATCATATTACGCTATGCGTCAAATTTTAGAGAAATGATGGTTTTTTCCCATCTCAAAATCTTTAGCTGGCAAATAAATTTTTCCAGCGAGAAAAACTGGAAATGAAAGTTATGAAAGTTTAAAAAAATTAAATGTAATATGAAAGAGAGAGAGAGAGAGACCAATAGAGAAGTCTCGTGACTGTTTCAAACTGATTTAAACAGATTAACTTAAACAATGCAAACGTTCTCACTTTATAACTTAAAATTTTCGATCGCATATTTTTTTGAAAAAATTTTTTATAACTTTAAACTACTTTGAAAATAAAAATACATTTAACCAGCTACAATATATCCAGTAAAACCACGCCGTTTAGCTTTTTTCAATACTAAAACTCAATTATGTATTGATCAAATTTAATTATTTTTATTTTATAAATGGGGAGATTGGTTACATAAAATTTAAAATAACCCACATAAATATTTTTAAGATAATTGTGGTATTTTTTTAAATATTGACACGGTTCGGGCGAGTGCATGGATTAATTTAATTAAGACAGCACAAATAGAAGTTTATTTGTATTGATAAAAGCAAAAACAATCCAGTATTCACTAGATTATTACAGTTCAAATTTTCTCACTCGCAGTGCACGGAAAACTTCAATTGTGCTACGGCGCAAATTAACTTAACTTGTAGGCCTATCACGACACCGATCAAAATACCAACTTTCGCGTGTCGCGCTTACTCAATAAAAACGCGACAGTAACTGACTGATCAGCTTTTTTATCAAGTCTTATGTAGATTTTCGAAAAATTCTTCACTTTTCTGTTTAAGAGTTAGATTCTGTGATGACACCGCCATATGTATAGCCAAAAAAAATTGTTTACAGGATTTGTCTCGGTCAGTATTAATAAACATTTTTAGATGAAAGAATATTTGAGGGCGGGACATTCAAAATTTATAAAAATGAAAGATACACAAATAAAGACAAAGATAAAGAAATCATTCATAACACTCCAACAACTTGATTGCGTACCGGATCATATAATTACCATGCCACTCCATCTACAATATAACCCAAATTTATGCAATATCTTTGTAAATGAATTCAGGTTCCAGAACAAAGGTTTACCAATCCCAATTATTACTGCAGCTTTCAATGAGTGCTTACAGAATCACTTTAAAAATCATTTTATTATAGCTACAGATGGCTCGAAATCTGAAAATTCCACCTCAATTGCAGGTGTTTCTAGAGTTAAAAAATTTCTTTACAGAATTCATACATTAAATTCAGTATTCACTGCCGAAGCCTTGGCAATCTGCCAAGCGGTGGACGATCTTTCAATCCCAGAAAAGCACAATCTTATTATTTCGGATAGCTATTCAGTTCTGTTAGCACTTAAAAATGTCACTTTTCACTCTCCTAAGGTCATCCAAAGACTCGCCTCAAAAATTTATATCAGGAAAAAACTAAATCAAGAAATAGTTCTTTTGTGGGTTCCTGGACATTCCGGAATTTCCTTTAATGAAGAGGCTGATTATCTGACGAGGAAGGTCTCGGCATCTACATCATTTCTAGAATGGATTTCTCCTGAAGATATTTTTTCTACAATGAAAAAAATCTCTAGACAAAGCGCAAACGAAAACTACCTAAAAAGTAAATATCAACCATTATTGGAGGAATTTCCCGACATTATATCCATCTCAAAATGGACAGAGAACAGAATACAAGATAAAATCATTGCCCGTATAATCAGCAAAACCATCATCACTCCAGGACTTCTTCATAAATTCAATCTTACAGATAACCCTTTGTGCAGCAAATGTGGAGAGATAAACGATATTTCTCATATCCTTCTCAAATGTCAAAAATATTCAACGTACAGAATGGTGTTATGGAACAAGCTTCAAATAGATGATCCTGATATTTACTACGATGTTCTCTTATCCCATGTTTTCGCCAACAAAAAAAATCTGCTCATCTTTCTGCAATCTCTCAAGTACTTTGATATTTCTTAAGTTGCAAAAACGGACTATCTGTGTGTGTGTGTGCTCGTATCTTTTTTTTTCCCCTCCAGCAGGTGGTGCTTTCTCTGGGCATTTCGGATTACAGGAATGATAATTTGGAGAACTTTTAATCGCTGCTTTGTGGCAACCAGGGGATTATAGCCTTTGTCGCTCCATATCCCAAAATATTTACATTCAAGGATCAAGATACACAAGTAGATAAAGATTCAGAAACACTGATCTAAGAAAAATGTTTTGAGTATTTTGTATGTTATTTGTGGTGACATCTTAATAAGCCAGTAACTGCCACTAAACATAAGTGACCACTTTTGTATAGTGAATGAGTTACTCGGTTGCAAATTGGAAGATCGCGATTTCGATCCTTGGTGGAATTCAACCTACACATTGGCATAATTCCGCCAACACTTTCGCCACATACTGTTGTAGGTATTTCAATCTCGATGAATAAATAAAATGGATTTGGCCTGATTTTAAAGAAATAGGACTTGATTAACTGTTTTTATTTTATTTTGGCTATACAATGTAAATAGTTTTTACATTAGTTGTGTGTTTTTGTTATAAAATTGTATTTGTTATATATTTTTCGTATATGCTTACACTTTTGAATGTGTCGTTTTTAGGTTGATTACTTTTTATTTGTCATTATTTGATAGATTTTCGTACATATACATCAAAATTTCCACGCGAATAGAGTCGCGGGTAATAACGTACTTCATAAGTTTGTTAACGCTTAAATTTTAATGACTTATCAGGAACATATTATCATCCCGTTTTTAAACTTAACTATTCTAACTATCTAAACAAAAGGCTTTCTGATATGAAAATGAGCTGAAGAGTTTTATACATGCACATCCTTGCACATTTTGCTCTAGAATAGCTTAAAAATAACAAATTACGATGTCTCTTATAGTATTATTCACTATTTTTTAAAGAAATTAGAAAAGGAAAAATTGTTTTGTAATCTGTATTATTTTTGGTGCATCCTTAAAAATAGGATTTCTATTGAGTTTTTGTTTCTTATTTGAAAATCCGGATATTTAGAATTTTGAAATTCTTGCTTTCATTTATGACTAGAATCAAAAACATTATTTAAATGTTCTTCCTACTAAATAAAAAACAGATGAAACTTAGAATAGACTCTTTTGTATAAATTTACACAAAGAAATGTTTTTGACTTTAGCTGTTTGCGCTGTGGTTTTTTCTGTTTGATTTTCTCTCTGTTTGTATTACGAGTTCTTTGAATACATCTTCACTGTACTTTTGTCACCTGTTCTTCGGAATATTTATAGAATAAAATGTCATGTTTCTTTATCCAGTATATTAACTTTTTTTTATCGGGTACCTACTGCGTGTTCTGTAACAATACTTTTCACGTAAAAGATAGACTTATAATTGAGATACGAAGAATAATTTTAAGACGAGTGCTGTGTTATTGTAAAAGTAATAAATCGCAGCTATTGTTAGCATATAAATATTTTAATAAATGGGTTAAAAAATGTATATTTATATAATGAAAACAATCACTTATGTATATTCCTTCATAAAAATTTCCAAATAAAGAAGTTTTTTACTTCCACGATATTTTCCCTCGTATACATAGTATAGGGAAAATATCGTGATCGTCAGAAAATTAGAACTCGAGACTTTAATTAATCTCAGCGTTTTAAACTTCCCCCAGTTCAAAAAATATATTTTTGGAAAATGTCCGTCTGTTTGTCTGCGGCAAAGATACTTAAATGCTTTGAAGTAGACAGCTGACATTTAATAAGTTATCTTTACATGAAATTTGTAGATTTTTTGCCAAATTTTGTGGAAAATCCTTTAATTTACTCGATATAATTATAAAAAGAGTTGGATACATATGCTTAACATTTATTATGTTACTATCATACTTTGAATCAAATAAAACTTCCCACTCTTTGTCGGTCTGTACTTTCAGAAACATATTAACTCAAAGTCTTAAATATATCAAATTTTGTATAAGATTTTGTGACTTCAAGTGCAGTTTTGTGTCAAATTTTCGTTTGAATCGGTTGAGTAAAAAATGTATAAAACACAAATTCAGTTTTCAGATTCTATAAACCGCTTGCAGATATTAATCAACAAAAAAAATCGCCAAATATAGCATGATCAATGCATGAAAAATGCTAAATATACACCAAACAATAATATTTCGTAATATTGTCAGTCACTACCGTGCAAGAAGACATTTATTGCATTCAAAGCTTGCAATATTTTAAGGAGAGCTGAGAATAATACCTTTATTAGAAAATGAGCGAGAAAGTTTTGGGGATACCATTGCTGTTAAGTTTGCTTTTTTTTTCCTTGATAATGTTAATTGTGGAAGTAGAAAACTTTATTTAATTTTAGAACTATCGGGATTTCAACTATCTTTAAATGTCCACTGGTGTCGTTTCGACCTCACGATATAAACTATATAAAATAATTGTAATAACTAAATAATTGCTGGATTACTATTGTTCAGTAGGATATTGTTTTAGATTTTTTTATATATATTGTCTACTCTGCAGAAAGTTCGAAAATCAAATGAGTGTTTTATTTTTGCGAGCAGATTAACAAAAGCTATGTAACGAAACACTTAGACACAACAATTTTAGAATAATACTCATTTCCGCTGGGAACCCAATAACACTGTGTTCAAGATCAAATAAATATGCGGCAGTACTTTGAGAAGTTTGTTTTACAGATGGTATATACTTGCGACTGCTGTTTATAACTGCCTTGGTGTCGAAACGACACTAGCGGACGTTCTATGTATATTTAGGTGCAAAATCTTCCCTAATTAATCTATAGCGACAAAACTGTTCCTGTGTAATCAACATGGGAAGTGGAAAGGAGAACAAGCTAAACAAGCTCCTATATCCAATCGACACCAACGGACGTTTAAGTGTTAAAAAATTCATAATAGAGTTGATAAATTAAGACAGAGTTTTTTAAATAATGCATTCTTTTCATATAATGCGTTAATGTATCCTAGCTTTATTTTTTAAGTGTTCTATTACGTTTAAAACCTAAATGTATTACATATTGAACATTAAATTTAAAAAATTCGTTAAATTAATTAAAAAATCTTAACTTTTAACACAACTAATAATCACACATTAAATAATATGTGCCTTTATGACAATAATAGTTTTACGTTAAACATAGCTTTTATAAAATTGTGATCCAGAAGTCATAATCAATAAATACAAAGACAGGCATAAAAAAAAAGTTGACATCATTATCAAATTGGCATGATTTCTCATCTATAGTTCTGAGTGGAGATCTCTCTGCACGTTTCTGAGAGCAAACATTCATCTCTGAAGTGATACTCGATTACGAGTTGCTCGGAAAGAAAAACTGATCAATGTTTCAGCGAGAGAATCGCGTGTCCGGTTTCTAACGACAAAAATGCACGCGAGCGTCTATTTTTGTTGGCTATTCTCTCTTATCATCCTGCTCGCCAACCGATCGATTAGTTTTTCCATTTAATTCAAATTATTCCGACCAGTAGGGACTCTTAATTGAAAGCAAGTTCAAGAAACGGTTTTTGAGCGCACCAACTGAATTATTTATTTTGAAGTTAAATTGCCTATCCGTACCAGTTGCAGAAACTGCACCTGTCCCGGTTTTCAGGCAGAAAAATAGGACAGTTTAGGTTTTATTTATTTTTGCATTTATTCTGTCAGTTAGAATCTATCCATATTAACGTACAAAGCAGTTGAAGATATTTTTATGATATTCATAAATAAAGCTCATAAAAAAAATTTGGGATTTGAAGTTCATGAATTTTTTCTTACAGATGCGGGGAATATAAGCTTCACGTATTATCAAATTTTAAAAAATCCACTTTCATATGATATTTATAGTTACAGTAAAATTACTATTTATTTTGTCGTTTAAAGAATAGCTTCTGGTGGGTATATTATAGAATTTTGGTTCAAAATGCAACATTATTAAGTTAAGCCTTATAAAAACAAACTGTAATGGTCTCATAAAATTTTCTCACATTCTTTTTCTTACTAACTTCTAACTAACTTCTTTCTCACATATTCATAAACTTGTAACATCAACTTATCAATGCATGACATTCGCTTACAATAATCATGAAATATTAACCTTTGGCGTAGATTTGGCATTTTACTGAAACCATCATATTATCTTTGGCGAGTTTTGGGTGATTAATCCCTAGCATGCTGTAATAGTATCCAAAAATCGAATCTGTGCTTTAGACGCGTTTTTCTCTGATTAGAACGATTTGATATGAAATTGCACTAGTATTTAAAAAACCCAATTTAAAATTTAATATATTTTAGTCATTGCGTTTTTGAGTTAATCGCAATTAGGTGTTCCTGAAAATAAAAACCAACCCATGGTTAACCTTTTTTCCGATTTGCCTGAATTTTATATATCACAGATGTTAAATTTGTGATCCAAATTTAATCTGTCTAGTTCTTTTCGTTTTTTAGCTATCGCTTTAAATTATATTCAAAGGGCCAGACAGACGGACTCCCTCTGAACAGATTTTACTCAAAATTTGGTAAAATTTATAAATTTAAAGGAAAGATCGTATACCAAATTTTATCTATCTAGTTCAAAGCGTTTTTGACAGACAGGTTTTCCAAAAATTTATTTTTGGAACTCAGAGATTTAAAATGTAGAGATGCATGTACATATATATATTTTTTGACAATTATTATACTTTCTCTATCACGCAAACTAAAATTAGTGTGCTTTTACTGTTTGGTGGGATTTTGTAACCTTTGTATTATAATATATTTTCAGACAGTAAATTTCAGCATATTTCCCAATTTTAAAATTATTTTTTTTAAATAATCGAATAAAACGTAATGATAATCACTGCATTTTCTATTAAAAGTTTATATTAAAAAACTTTTTTGAATTTTTATCAAAGTGAAATTTTTTTAAAAAGGATATACAGTACTTCAGACCATTTTATTTGGAACAATAGCAATAAAAATAAACTTTGACTTCTGTAGTCCACTTTAATTTTCTTCAGTTTTATATGATTTTAAAAGAAAATTCTCAAATGTAATTTTTCTATAGAAAGTTATTCCTCCTATTGCTTACAGTTTTATGTTGAATTTTAATGAAGTCACTAGGTTCATTGAGTTTCATCTGGTATGATTTTAAGCCACTCTGTAGAATGCCTGTGAAGTTATAATCTACAATATTTATGGAAATATTTATTGCAATGCGCCTCACGACAGAGCTAGTAAATTCAGGAGGAGTTAAAAGGTTAGAGAGAGGGGGTTGAATGATGATCTTCCAAAATGTTGGTTAGTTCTCGCCCTTTAGATGGATATAAAAATGGTGTATGGTGACTATGACCTACAGATGACAGAGAATCCTCCTATATAAGAGACTGTACTGTGGCCGATGATGATACTGAGTTTCTGCTACTGCTACTAATGCGGTCGATTATTCAAATTTATCTGGATGTCTCAAGGCAGGTCGGACTAGTCAGATATGATTACTCTAACTCCTTGACTATTGATGCAAAATTAGACATCCGGCATCTTTTATCCTATAAGTCTTTTTATAACTATATCACCTTGGAAGATATAAGATTTATAAATCCATTTTCAGTTAGTAACGTTGATTGTCTGTTTTTATATTTAAGCATGCGGAAGTGGGTTAGGAAGCTCTATTCGTTGCGATATTTTTCATCCGCATAATTCCACACCTTTTAAGATTAAGAGGTGAAAAGAACAAGTTTTTTACTTGTCATCCAGCATACTGACAGGAATTTTGAAGATAGCAAAGTCGTAATCGGATATTAAATCAAAAAGTGTTGTTCTGGAAATCTCCTGGAGTGTAAGAATCTCAACAAATGGATAATGGCACTTTATTCCAAGAAAAACATGAAAAGCAAAAAGCAAAATGACATTCAAATTCTACTCAAAAAGAACAAACACTTCGTAGAAGTCAACAGCGCACAAAAACAATGAATTGTTATTAATTAAAAGGCAATAGCATAACAGCCATCAGAGAGCAGTTAGAGAGCTCGCTTGCTATCAACAGTCCAAAGAGAATTCAATCATCTCTGACTCGCTTCAGCTTCGCGTTTATACAGATTTTCTGACAGGACACAGAATTTTCTAAAAGAATCTCCGAATCTCTAATTCTAATAAACATATCTTCTCAGTTTCTGTTTTTTTTTTTTTTTTTTGAATCTCCATTTTTGTTGCAAATAAGCAAGAAAATTAGACGAAATATAATCTTAAATAAAGATATGATTTGTTTTTCATAGTTATATGCGCCAAATTGTATTGTATGTAGATGAGTTTTAATATAAAATAATAAAATTTTAAATTATCAGTTGCAGATCTATTCTCTTAAATATACAGGAAAAGGATTAATATCTTGTATGATAAATGTTTCAAAACTTACATAACAATAGATCTCTCTTAAAAATGTTTTATTTAATTTCTTTCCAACTGAATCCATATCTTTGTTTAATTAGTATTGTATTTAAAAACTAAAATGTCTAAAGTACAGTAAATAATTTTCTTTTGCGGATACATAAAGATCTCAGTAAACTTTAACACAATTTCTATTTGAGAATTTAATTATCTCACAGAATAAATTGAGAAAACTTAGAAATCCATTTATAATTCTGAATAATAGTCTCAGGTAAACTGTCACGGCAGTGTAAATTGATATTACATTTTGACACTTCATACTTTAATTAGGAGGACATAAACTGTAATTAGAAGATAAATTATTCGTATATTCATACCTAATTATAATAGAACGCATGTACTATATGAATGTTGTTGATTTATTTTAAACAGACGAATACTACACTTCTGAGTTTTAAGATTAATGATTTTCATATATATTTAACACTCTATCTTGCTGTTTTTATTTTCATGTGATGGCAGTTTTACAAAGTTTTCTTCGGAAATTATTTTAAATTATAGATAAAAATAGACATAATTCGTTGTTGTGAAATTTAAAATGATTTATCAAAACATTCAATCACGTGCTTTTGCCGAGTTTAAATCCAAGACAGAGAAAAATGCATTCTACGTACATTAACCATCGAATACAATTTTCCCAAGTACACACTTTTCATTCATGACTAATATTATTAATTTATATGATTAAAAAAATCACTGGCAAAGTACATTGTTATTAATGTTCAAAGGATAATTTATTGGATATATTGCATATAATTATATTTCATTTACGGTTCTCGCAATGTTAGTATTCCTCCATTTCCGGCAGCCGTTTCACATGTATTTGTCGTTATAATACATACTTAAAAAGCTGAAGAAAAGTCATGATGGTTTTCAATGTTTTGGTTGTCTCCAACCGGACACCTACTACCATTAAAAGTGAATCATAAAATACTACCTCATCATGTAACCAGTGACTCGATTATGTTTTTGAGGCGCTTTCTTCATTTTTTATATGCATTTATTTGCATATTTATGACATTTTTTAGTCTTATTCTAGACACTTTTTATATGAATATGTAATTTTCTTTCGTTTTTTTTATTTAAATTTACAATGGATTTTCTTTACTTAAGTCCCATTTATGGCGTCATTTTGTCTCTGGTTATTTTTTTTTATTTTGCTTTGCCGCCGCTCTTTGTTTATCATTTTTAAGTCTTTTATTTCTAGTTTTTCCAATTTTAGATCTGAGTTTATTCTGAAACAGAGTTTTGTCCCTGTGCCCAGGACACTTGTAGGTAGGTTCCTATAGGAAGACAACCTATAGGAGCAAGTTCACATGACAGGACTGAGGGAAAATTTCTTCACTTCTTCACCGATCACAGTCTCCTGAACTTAAAACCATCCTCCGTTCAAGATTTTATATAAGTATTTATTTATATATGCCAATAACGCTTTGCTCGCGTTAAGAAAATAACTAGAATATTTTGTTTGGATTTTAACTGACTTGGAATACTTTACTAAAGATGTAAAAATCTAGGACGAATTTGTAAATGATTCATCTAGCTTAAAGAGGATAAAAATAGCGGTGGGTTAAAGCTTTCATTTCACTATAATTTTCTTAATATTTAAAAATAAATCATATTAGCCAAATTAGCACCTCATTAAGACAAATCTGCACGTAAAGTTCGATAACTGTAATATCTTAGAAGTTAGGGACTCAAAAGGGATTTTCGAGCCCTAATTTTGCCTGTTTTTAACATCAGCAATTTAAGTTTCCAGAAAGTAATTTGATGCAAAAAATCTACCTTAGGCTTCCAACTCGAGGAGATGAATTTTTTTCCTTTGTAAAACTCCAATGCGAACAGCCATATCTCCATATTTGTCTCGATTATAAATGTTCTCTAATCATTTCTCAGATAGTTTCCTTTTTTTAATTCTTACTATTAGGTCACATTCTCCCTATTTATTTATTTTTCATTATTATTGTTATACAGGGTGTCCCAAAAAGATTGAAACGCGCTTTAATTCTTTAACTGTTAGAGATAAGTAGGTGATGTAATTTGAAAAAATGTTCAAAATAAGATAGGAAAGAAGATTACATTAAGAAAAAAAATCCACCTATGAATTTTTAAAAGTTACACTTTTTAAATTTTTATACAACCCCTCTATGCAAATTTGGTCAATTAGAAAGTTTTTCCTTTCCATCCCAGAAGACCATTAAAAAAAACTGCATAACTTTATCTTTAAAATTGAGTGAGTTATGCGTAATTGAAAATTGAACGCTGTTTTTAGTGACCATATACCAAAATGGAAATGTAAATTTGCAACAAATTATAAACACATAAATTTTTTATATTATTTACAAAACACATTTTTGCGTATTACGGTAGATTCAAGATACAGTTTTAATCTTATCAGGGGAAAGTAATTTTATGCCATGTATTCTAAATTTACATTAGAAATTTTATAAGATTTCGTTGAAAATCAATAAAAGCCATTTGACAGATTTTTATAGCTAAATTTATAAAAAAGAAAAATACTGTTAAATTAGTCTGGTAGAATTTTAATTGTTTTAAAATTCATCACATTTTTGTCATGAATTCTAACATTCTAACAAATTAACTGCCAGACGATTTTTTCCTTTCATTTAACTGGAATTTAACCGCTTCTAATACGTGTATATTAAAGTTTTTTAATTTTATTTTTAAGTTACATAAAGAAATGCAGACGATTATTTTTCAATTTACTTATTTAGTTCCAAAATTATTTCTTTCCTGTACAACTTAACCAAGATTTCCTCGTGCATATCAAAATAAAGTTTAGAAATCATTCAGCGATATTGAGTTTCATATTGTCGAATTAAAAATACTGTAACTAATTTTGCATTATGGTACTTTTAACAAATGACGAACTATTTGAACTAGCAATGGTTTATTCTATTTGCAATAGAAATAATGCAGAAACTGCTCGGGAATTCGGACGACGATATCCCTATTTGCCTGAAATTTCACGTACATTTGTTTATCGGATGATGAGAAGATTGAGAACTACCGGTTCATTTAATCCAAGACCTGGCCCTGGTAGAAATATCTTGTTCAATGAAGACCAAGAAATTGATATTATTGCATATTTTTCTTCCAACCCACGATCAAGCATTCGAAAAGCAAGTGCAATTACAGGATTACCTAGGACGTCAATCCATAGAATACTTGAAAAACACAATTGGCATCCATTTTGTATTCATGGACTTCAAGCACTCCATCCCTCTGATTTTAACCGACGTGTAGCATTCTCCAATTGGTTATTAATCCAACAGGACACAGATTCAAACTTTGTCAAGAACATCATTTGGACTGATGAATGTTTGTTTACGGAAAAGGGAGACATAAATGTACACAAAGATCATTATTGGAATGATACGAAACCATTTTTTGTACAAGAAATACATCACCAGAGAAAGTTTTCTGTGTCCGTATGGTGCGGAACGGAAAACTGATTAGTCCAGTGTTTTATGAAGGAACATTTACAGCTATAAAATATTTGCAACTTATTTTAAATGGCATAGTAACAGATACTTTGGAGACGACACCATTGTCATTAGTAAAAAAAATGTATTTTCAACAAGACGGAGCGCCTGCACACAAGTCTATAAATGTAACAAACTGTCTCAACGAAAACTTTTTAAATGTAAGTTCATTTTATTTATTATTATTTTTTTATGTTACACTTCTTCCAATCTTATGTTGTCAAAACTGTTTAACTCCATCAATAAGGACTTTATTTAAATGCCATTTTGGATTTCTTTTACGCTTATTATTTTTTTGATCGAAGAATTTCTATTATCAATTTGTATATGGTCCCTATTTTCACCGACGAAAAGGTCTTTCAAGTGGTATGGAAAAGTGACATAAGTCAAATTTTTTTCTGTGTTATAATTCAAAAAGTTTTAAAGATACAGTTATGCAATTATTTTTAATGGTCTTCTGGGATGGAAAGGAAAAACTTTCTAATTGACCAAATTTGCATAGAGGGGCTGTATAAAAATTTGCAAAGTGTAACTTTTTAAAATTCATAGGTGGATTTTTTTCTTCGTGTAATCTTCTCTTCTATCTTATTTTGAACATTTTTTCAAATTACATCATCTACTTATCTCTAACGGTTAAAGAATTAAAGCGCGTTTCAATCTTTTTGGGACACCCTGTATATGTAATATACAAGGTGGCCAGAAATAAAACACCCCTACTCTGACCTCCATGGATATCGAACTACTCAGTGTAAAGGCTCAAAATTTTGTACACATACTATTCAAAATATGGGGAAACGGATTTCACGAAAAAAAAATTAGTTCCTGAAATCACCGATAGGTGGAGCTGCACAACTGGAACTATGATCAAAAGACACAAATAATAATAAAAATTAAAATGTTTATGCGGAATGGAATGCTTCCATGCTTCCTTTTTAATTTTTCTGCCCCTTATGGAAAATAAAAATAGTAAAGAAGCTAGAACTCCCGTTGTAACTGCAATTTCATACTGTAACCAGAAAAATTTGCATAAAGCATGGTTAGAAGCCATGTTCTGGGTATAAAAGAAGTTAAAAGGTGGGGAATGTCATTCTTATTAGTGATGGCTGTCACGCTGCCAGAACGCGCTTTGCTTGTGAAGTTGTTTTACGAGAATAAAGGAAATGCTCCAGCAGCACTTCGAGAGTTTCGCCGACTTAAGGATTTGCGTAAGGGACCATTGCTTCCACAAGCTCTCAGGAGAATGATCGCTCGATTCGAGGAAACTGGACATCTTGGAGTTCAGCCTGGTCGAGGACGCAAACCGGTTCGTTCAGATGTCGTTGAAGATGTTGCCACCGGTATTGTTGAACAGTCAATGGATAATGTTTTAGGCTGCAGTAGTGCACGTGCAGTGTCACGACACTTGGGTGTTCCCTATAGCACAGTGTGGAACGTACTCAGAAAAATGGTGCATTGTTTCCCGTACAAAATCCGCCCTAATCAACAATTGCTGGCCACAGACAGGGAGATGCGACTGACCTTTGCATTGACATTTCTTGCTAGAGTTGAAGTGGATGCATCGTGGCCGTGGCAGATTCTGTGGAGCGATGAGGCCCATTTCCACCTCAGTGGAACAGTGAACACCCATAACTGTCGCATATGAGACACGACAAACCCCCGTACCTTCCAAGAGATTCCACTCCACTCACTGAAAGTTACAGTCTGGTGTGGATTCACAGCCACATTCATCCTTGGACCGTTCTTTTTCGAAGAGGTTACTTCCAATGGCCTTGAGACATGTACCGTGACGGCCAACAGGTACAAAAGGATGCTCGAAACATTTGTTGTACCCCATTTGCAGCAGCGCCAATGCCTTGACACCATTACTTTTATGCAAGATGGAGCACCTCCACACATTGGACTCCCTGTGCAACAGTTTCTTCGCCAACATTTCACCACTGACAGAATAATCAGTCGCGCGTTTCCGACAACTTGGCCATCTCGTTCACCGGATCTTAATCCGTGTGATTTTTGGCTTTGGGGACACTTAAAAAACCTTGTTTATCGAGAACGTCTGATAACCTTGGCAGATTTGAAAGAGAGTATCAGTCTGCATGTGAGAAGCATCTCAGATGACCAGTTACGATCCGCAGTTGAACAAGCTGTCCACAGACTTCACATTTTACATCTTCAGGAAGGGAACCATATTGAGCAGCATTCCCTGCATCGATAACGTCCTTGTTTCATGTATGCTTGGTACTTTCAAATAAAATGTGTTTAAAACGTGTTTTTGTGTCTTTTCAGCATACGTCCAGTGGTACAGCGCCACCTATCGGTGATTTCTGGAACTAAATTTTTTTTTCGTGAAATCCGTTTCCCCATTTTTTGAATAGTATGTCCACAAATTTTCAAGCCTTTACACTGAGTAGTTCGATATCCAGGGAGGTCAGAGTAGGGGTGTTTTATTTCTGGCCACCCGGTATAATCTTATTTAAATTTTCAATCATTAATAGAATACAAGTTGAAATACTTTTTTAAAAATTTGTAGTGGTTGACGCTTGCTGTTAATATAGATTTTTTTTCAAATATTAATTCATTAATAAAAGTTAATTCATTTTTAATACTTTAAATAAAATTTTAGCAGTTTGTAATGAAAATTGAAATTAACAGGCAGTAGCTCCATCGGTAAAATGCGAGGGTTCGGTACTTTTCAAGTGAAGGAGAAGAATATGAGTTCAATTCTTGCGAAAATATTTTTTTTTATAATTCTTTAATAAAAAGTAACTAAAATAAAAATTCCTTGTCCATTTAAATAGGAATTGAATTTAAAAAAAAAAATATTATTTATTTTGCTTATGTATGCCCTCATGATCCAGAGAACGTTTCGACGGAGTCTTCATGATTTTTCTTGAATCAGACTTATCCAAAGGGAGAAGAGTATTTTCAATGCCTTTCGTTCTAAACGAATTTTTATTATTTATATAATACGGCATCGTATATAAAATTTCAAATACCTTTGATATAAGGCATAGTTTTTTTTTATTATTTGTCCAATTTATTCCATCATGAAGATTAAAAGAACTACTGTTAGTTTAAACAGAGTATTAGAACTAAGCAGCTCGTAGCAGAAAGGAACTGAACATTTACCCATCACTAATGGGGCTCAGATTTTAACACACATAGTTTTCGAAAATAATTCCAACTGCAATATTTAAGAAAGATCTAAAACCTTTCAGATCTTAAATAAACAATAGATTACATTTTAAATAAAAGAATTCCTGTCTTCGGGCAAAGCATCGTAGCTGGTATTTAAACCTTGGACCAACCGATCAGAAAGGAGATGAAGATTGATCCACTGCGTTGTTAGTTATTCTTATTTGTCATTCAATATGAAGAATAAGAAATTGGATTTGCATATTGTGAAAAAAGAAACGTGCAATTTTGGAACAGAATTCAGAGTCACTTAAATTTTTGCATTTTACTATCAAGGGGCTCAACTGCTTTCGAATGTTTTATATGAATAATGTGCAAATAATGGCAAAGCTATTAAATATCACGTTTTTAATGTGAGTCACAATTTCATGTTTAAATTCTTTATTGACGTAATTATAAACAACTAGTTATACATAATACTTTAAATTGAAGTCAAGTCCAACTAATATTTCCCCTGATTAACTAGTTGCAAAAGAAGGTTAGAGTAACATGTTATATTTATCTAACCTGTAGGAAGACTACAGACTATTTTGTAAGAAGTATCAAGAATTTCATATCGGATGCAATGGGAAAAAAATTTGGATTCACGAAGTATGCCTAGAAAAGAAATAATGCAATTCATAATCGAATGTCACATAATTGGTGACATTCGACTATGAATTCGAAAGAGAAATTGAAAGATTGTGAAAATTTTGGTTCATAAAGATCACCGAGAATTGAAATCGTTTGAGAACCATTAAGGTAAAAAAAGAGATTTCAAAACTTCCATTTTTTTCATTATCAGTTGAACATGTTAGCTTCATTTAGAGAAAGGTATCTCTTTCCACACATTTCGTAAAGAAAACATTAATCATTTTGGCAGATCGAATTGTACTTTTTCTGGAAAGATATACAGAAGCAGTTTTATTGGAATATGGTGCTGGATTTTTTACTTAATCCAAGTATCCAAATTTACACTTGATGTCATCGTATAAAGTATAAAATGTGTGTGTGAAAGTTTCAATACTAGGTTTCCAAATTTAAATCAAACTTTAAAATTTTTCGAATTGTACTTTCGAAAACTTTTTTTTGAAATCGGTTGCTCTATTTTTTTCAAATGAGAAAAAATGGCATGCGTTTGCTTCATTCGGTCTTAAGGAAGAATTAAAGGGTTTTTATTTTTACCTACACTATAAAATTTACTATGTAACAGAATAACAGATCAAACAAACGCTATTCTCATAAAGAAGCCATATCCCACTAAACTGGAAGCTGACTGATTAATTGCGGCTAAGATTGAAAAAAAAAATTCGGTCTACTTATTTTCATTTAAAAATCAATTAAAAATCGATGGAAGTAATTTAATGTTTCTATCGAGTGAGCGATTTGGTTTATATAATTCAACTTAACGATTTCTAGAAGAAAAAAAGGATAACTTCAGGATTTTTTTCCGAACTCTTTCTTGTAATCATTAGTTTCATTAAAATTCTTTTCTTATAACTGTGAGCGTTGTTTTGTCACACAAGTTAATTTGATTAGTAGCACACCAAATTTACAGATCAAAAGAACCCTATATTCCAGTAGATTGATGATTGGAGAAGTTTTATTTATAATATTTTGTCAATATTAAATGCTGATAAAATAGTCTCTATCATTCACAAATATATAACTTTTTATTCTATTTTTTTTCATATTTGCGAAAACGTAATTCTGTATTTAAGAAATATATATCAAGATACATGCTTTTATGTTTTAGAAATTTTAAATTAGTCAATTAATTAGCAGGGGATTTTAAAATGAAATTGTATGCTATATGCCATTTTATTGGTGATAATGAATCACATAAAATATTTTCAAATATAACAAGTGGACGTGATGTCTCTGAAATTTTCTGATGTATATACTAATGTAAATGATATTCTTCTCCTTTTTATTTCATAAAAAATGTAGATACAGATAAGATCTTTCAAGAGTAAGAAAGTGTTTATATTCAATGATATCAGACATGAAATTTTTGTGCTTTGTAGTGAAATGAAGAAAAACAGGCATGAATTTTTAAACATGAAGAGTTACGCGAGTCTGTAGAACGATTTTTTTCTTCTATCACACGAAACTAACCCTTGGCAATGAATTACGCATAATTTCAATAAACAAAATTGCGTACCAAATCTCTTCTGTTTAAGTCACTGTGTTTCTGAATTATGTTCATGCATCTGGAGGTCAACAAATGTCCAACCTTTTAATGAAATTTTATTCCAAAATGAAACCTACGCTTTAGATGCTAAACCAATGTGTACCATATTTATCTATTCATCTCTTTACGGTTTGTTGTCATCGAGTCCCCTTATATTCGGAAAATTTAATAAAATATGAATTTAAATCAATTATTACAGAAATCTGTAAAATTGTTTTGAAAATCAGATACATACTTCATTAGTGTAGCTCAAAGAGTTTTAATTCTGTAATGTCCACATATAGTCAGACAATTTTGAAACTGCATTTTTAATATCTAAGAAGACTGAAACATGGATATTCACAAAAAAAAACCCGAGGTAGAATTTTTGATGAGTGCAATATTTCCTTTTTTTATATACTTCGAACAAGAGAAAATAAAATATTACAAAACAATAAAAAGCTTTAAAAATACCTTTATTAGTACACAAAAAAAAAGATTGCAACGAATTATAAAGATTTTGATATATAGTTTAAAATTTCCGTAGGAAACTTTGTAAAACTGCCATCAAATAAAAATATTATAAGTTTATATCAAATTAAGTTAATAAAGTTTATTTAAAAAAATAAGGGATGGAAAATAAAATCAACATCATTAAAAAAGTAATTAAGTTTTAAAATAATACAGCATCATTGTTGTGAGCTTATAATTTTGAAAGATATAAACATCAATTTCCATGGGCTTGTTGTAGCGATTATTTATGTGGTCACGATTAAGCGGATTTTTTACTTTTGATAAAATTTTCTGTTTGTTACTTATTTCTATTATCGGGTTTATTCTTCTTATCAATTTTTTTACTATTTTTTCTCTAGTCTATTAATTTTCTTTGAAGAATGCAAATTCTTTTGTGATATTTACTTCCATTCTGAAAAACATTAAAAAAAGTTAGTTCTTAAATATTCCAAAAAATTTCTGAAATCCTAATATTTCAGATTACATAAGTTAACATTTGCGGAATTTCGACTTAATTTGAATCATAATTGTCCTAATACAAGGGTGAACTAACCTTTATGGATCAACGTGCCATCCTGATTTGAACGTCTTGATTTGTCACAAACCAGAATAAAAATTGAAATTATTCAAAGAAGGATCATGCCTTTAATTTGCACAAAACTTTTTGAAAATAAATATAAACATTCTTTTAATGCGTACAGTGTGTTTTAAAATTACAAAAAATTTAAGGATTCATTATTTAACTTTCACATACTTTCCATAAATAACTGCATTCTTTTTTTTTGTTCTTGATTAGAGACTACAAATGTTAGATTAATTAAGAAGATGTAAGTTAATATTTACATCAAGCATGATTAAAGATTTTAATTGGTTTAAAAATTCTATAAATTTTTATGTAGTTTGAAATGGAAGATGTTTTCATCCTTCAACTTCCCTTTTTAAGAATGAAAATGTGCTATGGAAAGTTGTTTTTTTTTAGTTAGAATTTTAATTAATGGGAATATAAACCAAATTTTACCATCTGTGATCCATAATTTTCGAAAATTCTACTGCATGAGGATAAATTTTACATCGTTTGAAAATTTAAAATTAAAACCTTTTAAATTAGGTCAATTTAAATTTTTCAATAATTATTCTAGTAATTTTCTTGTAATTCATCAGTAATTTTCAGCAAATTTTTCTTGAAATTTTGGAAATGTTCGAAAAAATAATTTTTGGCTAATTTGAGGGCGATTGTTTACATCATTACTCTGAAATTCAAATTTCCATAGTTTTATAAACTATTCAATCGCTTGAATCTTCCATTGCTGAAAAATGGATTCCGTTTAATATTTATATTTCAAAAGACGAATAAAAGAAATGTTGCTTCAATAACGCGAAAATTAGATGGACTAGGCAGTTTACGTTTTTAATGGCGTTATTACATCATGGGACTAACCTTCATTATAGAGGTTCGTGTACACGACAAACGGTACATACGTAAAATAATTAAAATAGCACGGCTTTGATGTCCAACAGAATTTTATCTGAAATAATATCTACCTGAAATTAAATAAACCAATATCCCCGGCCAACCACTTGATCGCTGAAGATGACTATTTTATAATAATACCATCAGATTTCTAGAAACTCACGATTTTCCCAAGGAAAAGATATTAAAATTCGTTTTAAACATTTAAAAATATTTTTCTTGCACCAGGTGATCTCTTTTACTTCATTATTCAGTGTCACGTGCATACAAAATGAGGCTTCTGCAGTAAAAACCTTGAATTTTTATAAAAATCCTTTCCTGGTTGAAGAGGGGTGAAAACAAAGCAAACAGTTCTCGGCTTTTCTGTTTTTATTTAAAGTTTTCCTCGCTTACGGTTAAGCGCTGAAACAAAAGAATTTAAGTAAAGATCAAACAGCCATTCCTCCGCTGAAAAGGTTTTTCGCTTTGTTTTCTTTCAGTTTTAACTTTCGTCCGCTGAGAAATATAAATCAATAGCTTGGTTT
>JAPMOQ010043084.1:1354080-1406116 GCA_026543055.1 Argiope trifasciata
ACATTAGGTATTTTATTGATCATTGTTTCATTGACTTTTAGACATTATGTATTTTTCCTTCTGGTGACTTTATAGAAAAACTGGCTTTGAAATGGAGGCCGAAAATTTAGGTATCATAATTCAGGGAAACGATTGGATTCATATAATTATACCTCTTTTCTGACTGATATTTTTGAATCTAATTTGTTACATAATGAGTAAAAATGTTATGATGATGAAATATGTTATTATACTTGTGAAGAAAAATGCCGAACATTTGGTAATACTCATTCGAAAGAGTAACAAATCCAGAAATTGTAAGACGATTGATGTATTGGGGCTTTAGTAAAATTGTAATCTTAATCGTTTGCTTAAAATCATAATGCTCAAATTTTTAGAGTTTATGCTTAGAATTAATCGGGAAATATTTTCTTCATGTGTTATTATGAGACTTCCAAAGTAATTTAGTATACCATACATCACAATAAAATCATTATAAAAATGACTGAACATATTAATACGGAGGACATTTACATATTTTAGTGCAAATTCAGGACTTTATAATAAATGTTTAGAATGTAAACATTTTTTTAATAATTTTTTTATTGCCGTGTTTTTATTTGGCGGGGGAAGGAGATATGTGCTATAATTCTGCTTATAATTCTTCATTCAGCATATGATGACGTGCCTAACGTGTTCGTCGAATTGTCAAATCTTTAATATTTTAGTCTGCATTTAAATGAAAGTATTAAGTACTTTAATATGCAAAAATGCTTCAAGTACTCTTTATGTTGTCACAAGAAAGAATTAAAAAATATTTGTTATAAATAAAATATATAATCTGCTTAAGAAATTAAGTAAATTTTTAATCCAGATGATTAATCAAGATTCAAATTTTTCTCCATCCAGTAGCCATTCTGTGACTTTGAAATGGAAAACTATACTTTTGTATTCAACTTATTTCCATGTGATATGAATTCTAACAATCATTTAAAAATTACCTTGTGAAATATATCTATTTATTTAGCGCTTAATCTTTATAAAAAGCTAAAAATAAACTTGCTTCTTTTCATGTTATTGCATGAATATGTCCCGTAATATAATAATCAAATGAAATAAATAGTATCATAATAAATTATAGTGTAAAATAATGCAATATAAATGTAGTATAATCTAAATTAATTGATTAAAAAATTAACAGTATGAACAAAATAGTGATGAAATAATACTCGAATTAAAACATTGTGCATACTGATTAAGGTTTGAAAAACTTTACTTTTATGCTTTCCATTGGATTGTTAAGGATTCCACTACTACAAAGTCTGAAAAGTCAAAGAGTTCAATTGTAGTGGGTGTATGGTTTGTGTACAATCAATAATCAGGCCTCAATAAAAAACAAGCTTTTATTTAACACGAAGATACTAATTCCAAGACGACAAATATGCACAACCGAGATGAACACATAGCAGCACACAACAATATACAGTAGCCGACAAGTAGTAATTCGATAGTAACAATCACCATACACACAAACTGGACAGACAAAATTCAGCAGAAGAGGAAATCTTTGGTCTATCCAAATGGCTGAAATTCTCAACTGCCTCCTCACTTTTGCTATATTCAACTGCCGACACACTACCACACAACTTCCTGCTACACACGCAACTTTATGCTGCTTCCACAACAGACAACAGGACTCAGCACACTGCTCAGTTCAGCAATAGCTTAGGCTTTACACTCCGCCGTTGATCCACTATGCGATTCTAAAACCTTCGATAACTCTAAGCACAACTATCTTCAGTTTAGACTGCCTGCCTTTTATAATTATAGGACCTGGGAAGAAGGTTCTGGAAAAATCAGACATATCTCGGTTCCTACGAATGGATCGCTAAAGCTTCGAAAATTTTTCTCGAAGCTTCTTGTAAAATATGTTTTGTGGTCAAATGGTTCCCAAATTTGTCGCCAAGCTCTAAAATGGCTAACGCGGCGGTCAATGAGTACCCACAGTGCTGATCGTAAAATGGCCTTTCCAGTGATTCAACTAATCGGGCTGAGAAACAACATTACAGGCTTGTAACAATATAATAATAAAATATATACATATATTCGTAAGAAAGCTTACCGTTTTGAAAAAACAGTTTGTAAATTATTAAAGGAGCCATATAAAAGATTCGTTTATGATTTGATGTTTTACACAAGTAAGAAAATTTGTTGATCCGAAAAATTTTAAAAATTCATAATCGCGTTTTAGAAAATAAAGATATTAGTAATGAAATTAAAATAATTGAACGGCTCCTTAAATATCATTTATATAATTCCTCAACATCAAAATGTATTACACTGAGCAAGATGAAGTAAGGAGTACGATCAACGGGGAAAATATTTAAAAGTTTTCTGATACTAAAAATAAAAGGGGAGGGACAGCAATTTTTTAATTGCTGCATTTAAAAAATAAATTTCATCACCCTTTTCTTGAGATACTGCATACATCTCAAATAATGTAGTTTTATTTTCTTATAATTTTAAAAAATTCTTATAGGTGTTTTTTAAATTACAATATATCCTTTTATTTTTCATTAGGTAAAAGTATGTTGTAGAGTGCTTTCATTTTTAAAGCTTAATGTAAAGCAGAATGTTTTTGTTCAATTTTTAATAAAATGTATTTATGAAGTAATTAAGATTAAAGTCTTAATGCAGCAGCGTTTTTTTAGTTATGATTATTTTTAATCATAAGAAAAGAAAAATAACTTCTAATTTCATCTTTGTTTAATTAATTTTTATTAACTAAACAAAGATAAAATTAGCAATTATTTTCTTCGTCATTTTGTAATCTTGATTTTAAATAAGCATCCCCCCCCCTCTAAAATAGTTTAATAGCTTCGAAATGGGTCATTAATTCAAAAAATCAAATTCGTTGTCTTTCTTTTTTGCTACTTAGCTTTTAAACATTTAAAAACGTTTAAACAATAGTTCCTTTTATCTTTTCCTCTAATAATTGTGTAATCATGCCTTCCATTTAAATTAACTATTTATGTGATTAAGAATGGTTATGTTAATTAAAATAAATTCTATATTCATATTTTTCTTAAACAACTTTCTATAAATTGATGTTTGTAGAGAAGGAAGTTTGTAATCGATTTTACTTATTTTACTGATGGGCTATAATTCTGATGTAGCATACTTTGAATGAAAATATAACGTGATAATATATTCTGGCTAAAATTATGCGATTAATTAATAATTTTTATTAAATAATGTATGAAAAGCTGTCAGAAGGAAAAAACTAATTTTAACCCTTTAGAAGTAATCCGATGCATAATTATTCACCTAACATAAGAGCGTGATTCTTCTAAAAAATAAGTACATATAATTCATTTCATAATTAATATGCCTCTTTTTATCATTCTGTAGCTTTTTAACAATCAAAATTGAAAAATAAAGAAAACAGAAAAATGATGCTCCATCTTGAATGGGGAGTCAGAGGCATTATCGATAGCAAACAGTTAAGATTCTGTAAATCTGCAGTAGCGAACTATATATTAAAACTATATATTAGAACTATAGACAAAAATCAAAATAAATGTATTTTGTATACTAATGAAAGTATATTTAGAAACGGTTTAGATTAAATGTTTTTATAAAAATATTTTCTCCAAATTTTAAATCGTATCTGTCTTCCGTTTTAGATTTTTTTATGTATATATTAATCCTCTTTCTTAAACATAATTCTGCAGCTTAAAATTTTGAAAGGCTTTCTGAAGCCATAAATCTATACTAAAAGTCCTTAGAAAAAATAGTCTGGTAAGAATGTGTAATCCATTAATATCTTAATCGTCTCGCAAAATGGATAATCATTTCTTATAACTAATCTGACATTTGAAGAATTGAGAGGAAAAACAAGGACACCGAACAAGATAAAATAGAAAGGATTATAAAAAAAATAGAATCGATGTGACATTTTGAAGTAGTATCGAATGAGTCATTTTGAAAAGAAAATGTCACTGCTGATGGTTAAGTACAGAACTATATAAAGGTTAAGCAAACGATAAGCAGACGGAAATTCGAAAATATTTTAATAGTAAAGCTTCATTAGTCACTGAAATACATGATTCTTCAGAACTAAAACTAAAGGGTATAATAAGTATTGTTGCGTTCTACTGCAAATGTTTTTATTCCATAAAAAAATCATCTTTTTGTATTATGTATTAAGATGAAGCTGAAAAAAATTTAAAAAAATGCAATGAAGAATTGTTTGTAGTTCATTAAAATCTCATTTGTAAAATAAAACATTTTATTAGTTAAAACATAAATTATGTAAATGGAAAATTTTAGTTTTATAAAATGTTAATGATCAAGAAGATTCTGTTATATCCTTGAACAGCTATGGAAAGAAATTGAAAACTACAAATTTGCGAATATATATTGAAAAACTCTGGCAAACTGCAAAAAACATCGAAAATGCCCTGAAGTCGCTGTGTATAACAGGAAACTCATAACACACTGCCTATGGGAGTTTGCTATAATGTTAAATTGAGCAATAATGGCTTATTATAAATAAATTTTTTGCTATTTAATTTTTTAAAATTTGTGAATGCGTGACAAATAGTGGTTGATTAACACAATCATATTGTATGTGCTCTTTTAAGTAACGCTATTTCACTTAAATATGTAATTAATAATAAATTTTTATTAAATAATTATTATTAAAAATTTATTATTTTATGCAATTTATAAATTTATAAAAATTTCTTAATTGCATATAAAAGTGAAATAACTTTTAATCGATTGAAATTCTTTAGAAATATGTATTCGTTAATGGATTTTGGATATTCTTTATAACAAATGTGAAATGATATGGATGGCTGGATAAAAAATGATGGAGGATATGATATTTACTTATACATACATTCATGTCCAAAATTAAGGTCACAAAAATGTCTTTCTAAGTAATTCTAAGTGGATACCAGTAAAATCCAAAAAAATTAAATTTTATAGATTGTGAATGCCCGGTAACACGATATATTAACCTTTGTTGTAAGAAAAAAATGTTCTTTAGAATATACGTTTTTGGGGAACTACTGGAATTGGATCATTTAAGCATCTGGGAGTTTTACCAGCAATTTTGTGAATATTGCATTAAAACAAAAAATGTAACCCGTTTTCTATGAGAATGAGTTCTCATAATCGTTTAGACAATTCCTTGAGATTGAGAGCCGTTGGCAGGCTTGAAGCTGGGCAGTCTCAAGCTTAGGTGGCCGGCTGGTTACAAGTGGCACCGAAAGCGGTATCCAGACTGTGGAATAAATTCTACACAAGTCGTTAGGCAATCAGGAAAGCCGACCAAAGCGTCACAGAGCAACGACGCCTGCACAGGATAGCTATTTAGCAATAAGCGCACGACGTCATAGACTGACAATGGCTCCTCAACTTGCTCGTAATCTTGCTGCTGAGTCTGGAATAAGAGTTTCCCGACAAACAATATGCAAACGTCTAGCAGAGGGTTCTTCATGCACGGCGACCCTTTGACTGCATCCAACAAAATAGACCGGTTGTTGAGGTACCGAAAACATCAGTCTTGGGCATAGCAAGAATGTGGGCTTGTTCTCTTCAGTGATGGGTCGAGATTTACCACACAGAGTGACACTCGTCGAATCTTCATCTGGAGACAGCGAGGAGCTAGCTATCACCCCTCCTACTTAAAAGAAATCAACTGATTTAGTGGCAGTGGAACCCTTGTATGGGGTGGCATAATGTTGGGCAGTCGTACACTACTGCATGTCTTCAATATGGGTACTATAGGGCACTATATACTATAACGCACATCGCTATAGGAATGGGATCCTTGAAGCCTATGTGAGGTTGTCCCGCGTTGCTTTTGACCCAGACTTCACGTTTATGGATGATAACGCGCGTCTACACGGAGCCCAGATAGTTGATGATTTTCTTGAAGAAGAGGATATTCGACGTATGGATTGGCCCTTGAGGTTTCCAGATATCAATTCTATTGAACATGTTTGGGATGGTCTCGGAAGAGCCCTTTCACAGTGTAACCTGCCTCCAAATTTCCTCCAAGAGTTAAAAGCGCGCTTTTGGAAAAGTGGGCTTTGTTGCCCCAAGCATTTATTGGCACTCTCATAAACAGTATGAAAACTCGTTGTGAAGCCTGTATAGCAGTGCATTGTGGTCACGCTCCATATTAGACAGGCCTTTCCCGAGAAAATTAATCATATTGAAAATAGCCGGTATCTTCTAGGGGAAAGCGATTCTGCTGAATAAAAACAAAAGAACGAAGAATAGAAATGAAATCGAAAAGGATCTTTTTTTTAAAATTTGTAGTCATTGACAGAAGTTATTTTTTCGAGTAAAGCACGTTTGTGGAAAAATCAATTCTTTGCTATTCATTTAACAGTTTACTGTAGCTTTTAAATATGTTATCGTGCAGTTAAACTTAAAATTTAAATCAAAAGTGCCATATTTTCCCCTATCGGCAATTTTTGGAACTAATTATATTTCACCGATTCCTTTTTCTCATGTCGTCAATAGTCCCCGTACAAAATTTGGTGGCTTTGCGGCTGATAATTCAAGCTACAGAGATCGGAGTCCGTCAGTTAAGAAACAACAACACCTTGTATTTTAAATTCAACCTAGAATTTTGAATAACATTTCTACAAAATAAACACAAGAACTTCGTTAAAATCGTCTTCCATTTAAATGATTATCATTTTGAGCAATTGTTTGTATCCATCATACTCTAGTATGAAATTATTCAACAATGTTCTTTATTCGTTAAAACGTGATTGAAGATGAGGACACCATGAGTACATAGAAGAGAAGTTGTCGTATAAGAAACAGATTCTCACTTCCTTATTAGCTATAGAAATCGTAGAGGATTATCTGCATTCCGATGGCATTTAGAACCTCATACGGGAAAAAAATTAGAGCGTGTCAGTTGAAAGCTATTAGGATATTTCATTCTTTCTGCCTTCATTCTAAGGTTCATTCAGGTCACTTCGGATGCCTAGGTTGAGAGAATTTGTTAGGAAGTTCAACTTATTATAATATAAAAATTGAATAAAAATCCAAAGCAAACCCCACAAATGCTATTAAGTTAGTATGCCTGATTTTTATATTAACCCACTATTAGCTATATGTTTAACTCTTATATTTTAATATTATCGAAAACTTCTTTAAACGAAACAATTAGGATGTAATCAAAGATGAAAGCATTAAGCAAGGCCTTTGAGAGGAAATAAAGGTTAAAAACTGCTGCCGTAAACTAAAATATGTTACGTCATTAAATGTCATTGGAAATATCAATAGATCTACTCTATAGCGAAGCAATATTTAGTAGCGTTAATAGGATTATACAAAAGCAAGAAGGTTTATATGATCATATCTTTTATGCGATAACGAACCAAGTCCATTGTTCACTTTTTCATATTCAAATTATTTCAAATCAAATTCAATTCCTGCTTTGTTCTAAAATTAATTACTGCATTATATATGTATAACATCTAAAACCATTCTATAATATAATAAACAACTCACTCATATAAACAGTTTAGAAAGTGAACCAACCACAAACCTGTAAAATAGATGTCTCTTAGTTACATAACTGCTGTTTTACATGGGTATTAAACTACAAAAAGTAAGAGAGGGATGGGTATTTCTAAGGTCATTTTTTAGGGAACCTACCAATGACTTATGATGGTGCAATTAATGTTTTCTTCTATTCAGGATTCAGGATTTTATATGAAGTTTAGTCTGGTTTTAATAACTTTCACTCCTTTTTTTAACATTTGACTAGTTTGAACACAACCAGTTACATTTTTTGCATTGCAAAACTAATTTTATCTTAATGGAGAAATTTTACACTTTTTCGGCGCAGCATATTCATGATCTTGAGCCAGAAATTCAAATCCAATCCAATTATATTCATGAATTCCACTTTTATTTTTCAGGATGTATTTTCTGTTTTGTTGTTGGCCGAATTTCTTGGACCAATCATGTGCCGTCACCTCCACAACCCGATTCACCGTTGAGCCAACGGTCTCAGATCTATCAAAGTGGCGGAGGACCAAGAACCCGCTACGGCACCAGACCCTTACTACCGCCATGCGGCAGGCAGCAACATGACGCGAATGGACAAGATGGACGCCAAGCCGGACATCTCACTCGTGGGCACCTCCACTGCCCCGCAGCCCTCCCTGCCTGGAGTCCAAGTCCTCCGAAGAAGTCAGTCTAGGTCCATCTCGTCTCTGCCACCGGAGCCTTTTATGATCATGAAGAGCCGGACCCTAAACAAAAGGGTGACTATCAATGTGGGAGGGGTGAAGCACGAAGTGCTTTGGAGGACTTTGGAAAGTCTACCCCACACGAGGCTGGGGAGGCTGAAGGATTGCAATACACATGAGGCGATTATGGAATTATGCGATGACTACAGGTAATTCTTTTTTGTTATTTCAAAAAGAAATTCTATCACTTTATACTTGTGTTTTCTATATAAGTTATAAGTTAATGGACATTTGATAAAAAGTGTATTTATTCTAAAATAGAAAACTAAAACATGCATTTTTTTATTTTTTACATAACCACCTTGTACTTCAATGTCCTTCTATTTCACTTTTTTTTTTTTTTATTATTCCGTCGGAAAAAAATCTCGATTGTATCTAATAAGTTTTGCATCGCATTAAAGACTTTTCTATCGGTTGCAAATCTTCTTCCTCTTAACGCTTTTATCAATGGTCCAAACATATAAAAGTCTCTTTGAGCCATGTCTGGATTATATGACTGATCTCCAGTACTACGAAATGACTCCTTTGTTTCTTCCATCCGTAGCGCAAAGTATGGTCGAGTGCTATTTTACTGCAGGATGACACCTTTTCGCAATTTATCTCGAAGTTTGAATCTGATTGTCCTTACATTCGAGGAATAATGTCTTCATGTTTAACAATTTACGGAACAAAAGCAAATCTCTACCCTCATATTTTCCTTGCTACGCTCTAACAAGTAACGCGAAAATAAGAGCAACACGATGCATAAAAGTGTTGCCGACTGCACTTTCAGGGTTAGATACTAGCAGTGTCTGCCACCAAACCCTGGAAAGAGAAATTACAGAAGTCCTTTCACTTATTGAATTTCTCTCCTATTTTATGTAACTTTTCAATATTAAATTGATAATGCGTGTAAATATGAGTCATATATTATGCAGAAATTCCAACCATTATTTTAAACTTTCTTTTTTTATAGCTGATATCTTTATTCTTGGCCTCCTCAGGTACTGTGGCCTGGTGTAGACCAAGTTTATCTTTTCAGGACAAACTTTGACTTCAGCCGAACACAATAGCCTTCCATTGGTTCACTCCGTTCTGCTTCATGTCCATTTCAACACTTTTCTTTTCATGCTTCCTTCTATGTTTTTAAAAATTGTTTTTTTTAGCTGGGCAAGCAAAATCATATCTAGATATAAAACCCAACTGTCTAATGTGGGATGATCAATTTTGACATTTTTTTTATATATTTCATTATTATATGCGATTTTTCAAGCATTTTTTTATTGGTTCCTAATTATTTCTTGAGATTTTTCTATCGAAAATCAACAGCTTGTTTCCAAAATTCAACAGTTTGTAGTCACCTACTCAAGCGCATTACAAATGCATGCTTTGACTTTTTCAATTGTTTGGAGTATGTGAAACATAGTACGCATTTGTAAGGCGCTTGCCCGGTGACGACCGTCGACATGATTCAGGATGTACGAAGTAAAACGGACTGCTGATTAGGTATTGACCGTGTGATCAATAGAATTCACATAGAACATCTATGACATATATATACAATTGTTTTTAGCTCAGTCTAAATTATGTGTTAATCTTATCGATAAAATTTTTTCACTAAATAATTATAGCCGTTTGTAATCGCTATATTTATTTTGAGTTAACCTGTATTTCAAACTTCTGTTTCTTCTTAAAATAATATAATATATTAATTAATTGATATTTCAAATTTATATCTACTAATGTATCAAAAATAAATAGCTGATCTACTTTTAATACATATAATACTGGACAATATTTTCATTTGTATGAAAAACATGAATTCATTTTCTGCAGCAGACCCTATTCACCGACTCAAACGATTTTTGAAACACAGTGAATTCAAACATGCAGTAAACCATGGATGTATTCAATGCACAATTTTTATATTTAAATATTCTCACGCAAAGCGTTTTGAAGTTTGAACACAAAAATCAATAAGCTATTATGAATGTTTTACATCCCTAGAATTCGTAAAACTGGAAAGGAATCTGTTTTCTTACTCAATATACTATGTAAAAGTAAAAATTCAAAAAAATTCAATGTGCTTTCAAACTTTTGAGTAAATTGTTTGACTTTTAGGAAATTCTTTTTACATGGTATATGCACCCGCTGTATTGAAACAATCGCTTGGGTTTTTATTAATGCTTTTATATAAAACTTTTAGTGGAAATCGGTGATAAAAAAGTGTGTCATTCACTTTGAAGGTTTTTTTTTGTATTAGAATATCGATTTTTATAAAGTTCTATGAAAGTAAATAACATTCTATAAAAGAAATAAAGCGGTAGAAAAAAATTATTTCTTTCACACAATATATAAAAAAGTAATCGACTGAATAATTTACAAATTAGTGGAAAGTGTGTGCTTGTGTGTAGCCGCTTTGCAAGTCAGATCATCTGACTTATAATTGCCAAATTTGGCACATTTAATTGAGTTTAAAAGATTTAATCAAATTTAAATTTTATTTTATTTCCATTCTTTCTTTTTGAATCTTTCATTGACACATGTTGCTTCGTTCTAAACTTTCCTCATCCAGAAAATCCGTCCAATTTGTCAAAAAATTCCCCGTTCCTGATTATAAGTTTATTTCTAACATGCGCTCTAAAATTTGTCTAGTTTGGACTTCCCAAATTCCAAATAAAGGGTTAAGAATTCCTAATGCCATGTTTATTTTTTAAGCAAAATTTCCCTTCCTCGATCAACACATGATGGGGAAATAACTATCGGAATCTTGATAAAAGCCATTAGGAAAAAACTTCAAACACTTTACTCTTGTGTCATGATGTAAATAGACGTGTGTCATTATTTTACTCAGTCTTCAAATTTGATTTCTCATGGAAGAATAAAGTGAAATTTATTCTGTGTCTTCTTTTCAACTACGAATCAGCAAAATTATATATATTAGAAAAAAGAGGTTCTATATCACTGAAAAACTTTTGTTAATTTAAATTTAAAATTTAGTAGAATTTTGCCATTTTTTGCAATAACTTCCGAAAATATAACTGTACGAAATTGATTTTCACACCATTTTTATATTGTTATTTTAATGATACCAATTTTTTCTATTTTTTCGCCCTGAATTCTCGCAGTTTAAAAAAGAAATTCATAACTTCCTGTTCTAAATTTCTTTCTTGTACTGATATTCCAACAATTTTCATTTTTCCATGAAATATTTTTTCATTTGATTTCTTTCCGTTATTCGAAACTAAGGAAGGGAACTTTTTGCTTTTTATTTACCAGTTTGCATGGGAAATTTAGAAAATAAAATTACTATTACCAAAGAATGAGCAAGAATAGTTTGAAATAACATTCTATTTCTTGGAAGTTGAAATTCAGTTTATTATTATTATTAAACATTATTCAAAAGATTAAAATAACGTAGAAAGAATTCGAAATGTTTTCCATTACCATTTATGGTATTTTGTCATTTATTGCATAAATGAAGAATAAAAAACTTTGTAGTTCCAAGGACATTTTCGTACATCTTTAAATTTCGTAAGCCACTGGCAATTCAAATCCGATAACTTCGACCTGACTACGTGGTAATCAGAAAGAGCCAAGACTGGCATCATGCTGGGGAATTTTCCAGTATAAATAGAAGAGGAGTTCTTCGGTTCGTTTTATTGCATGTGAATGAGCATTGTCATACGACAATATCACCTTCCCGTAATGTGATTGTTCCCTCAAACATCACTTAATTTGACCATTTAGGCTTGTAACATTCAGCCGTTAGAGAAATTGTAGTTCGTAATAAATAACACCTTTCAGTCCCATTAGATATTTATGGTAAGAAAATGTCATTGCATATTCGTTTTTGAAACTTATGTTGCTGGTGTTCTATATCAATTCATGCATTTCTACGTTTTGGATTGTCGTATAAAATCCAATTTTCTTCAATTACAGTAATTTTTTTTTTTGCACCGAAAAAGTAAAAATGTGCATATGTAAACTCTATGTATGCATGAATTACGTATACAAAATAAATTTATCTCCACCTGTTTATGAAGAACCTATTTTCCTTTTTTTCAGTGTCTTTCTGATTAATTACAATAAAAGTGACATTGTTTAGTTAGTAATTCTTAATCGTTATTTGGTTTGTGGTAGCCTCGTAGTAAGATCTCGGCTTCGGAACTGGAGGGTTTCAGGTTCGTGATCCGATTCTACCGAAGAACCATAGTGTAAGCGGGTTTGGTGCATGTTAAATCTATCTTGGCTGAGCTTCCTGCCTCTGGTGTGGAAGTTTGGAGAGGAAGGGTGCCATTTGAAGTGCCGTAATCGTCATTTGACCATGATTCGAAATTACTAAGGCCTTCCCATATTAGCCCTAATGTTTCTTTAACACGGAACTTTATAATATAACTAATCTTTACTATTCTGCTAGTTCTTTTTGATGATGGCATGGATCTTCATCAAATAATACGATCATAAAGAAAACGCAAAATTAGATAATTTTAGAAAGCAGATTTTAGGCAGTTGTCTACATTGCCTGTTTAATAATCCATCCCTTACCTATATGCAATTTTTGCCATTTGCAAACGGTGACCTGCGTGATTATATATTAGTTTTGCATTTATAAATCATTTACATTCATATATTATTTTCCCAAAGTCTCGATTTCTCGATTCTTTCGTAAACGTAGTAATGATAAAAGCAATGGAAAGATACGTTTATACGACATAGAACTTCAGTTATATGTCGTTTCTGATGCAAATTTCCTGCCTCGGTCATTATTTCTCCCTTCTTATAAAGGTGGGAACTTTTCCTTGAAAGCAAGGGCGTAGGATATAAAAGCGGTTTCTTTCCTATCATTTCTAAATGAAGAATCTCCTGAGAACAGTCGCTGTTCTCAAGGACAACGTGAACTGTGATGCAGGTATAATGACTCCTTCTTTATTCACAAATGATAAATTAAAAGGAGGCAAATTGCTTTGCGCTAATTTTAAACGACATGGGAGAAAAATGCCAAGAAATATTCCACCTTCTTGTAAAGAAGAAACGATTCCTTTGCTAAACTTCGATATTATTATTTTCTAGTGTACGAATGAGAGAGTTTGAACTCTGAATTTTGATGGATATCCATGTTTGACTTCCATGAGATCTAAAAGCACGTTGCTTGGAAGTATGTATGTATGCATGCATGCATGTCCGAAATGAAAACCTAAAACCATTTTGAGTTACAATTGAAACATAAAAAAACGTGAAAATGGCATGTTGTTTATAAAATTTGTAAATTTCTATAAAATGTTAAACAAAATCCATTCAAAAGAAATGTTCCTGTCTGTGAATGCAAGACAAAATGATAGTCGCAAAATGAAGATAACTCAAAAGAGGAAATTTGAAGTCAGATTTCGCTTTTGAATTTTAAGTGCTTGTCAAATTGGAACTAAATTCGCTTTATGGAATTCATTGGAACTCTAGAGTAAGAATTTGCTTAAAAAATGCTATACAATCTTCAAAAAATATTTTTAAAATAAGAGAATGCATTCCTCGACATAGTGCACTTTTGACACATTTTTATTCACTTTTTTCTTCTATTTGTTTTTTCAATACAATTTTTACAATCAATTTTAAATTAACTTCCTTATGAGCTTCAAATTTGAAACTCAAAATATATTTCAAATTTGCATGACAATGTAATATTAGCTTGCTTCTAATCTGTTCTTAAAAAAATGTGTTACAGGGTGTAGCTCATCGAAAAAATTAATTTAAAATCGACAGCAAATTTTGGCACATATGAGACTAAAAAATAGAAAATAAGAATCTAAATGTATATAACATTGTTTATTGTGAAATCTAAAATTTAATTTTAAAAACCCCAATTTTCTATCACAAATTTTCAGGGCTATCTGTATGAGGTTGGGAGATATTTTATTATTTTTTTTTATTTAATTAGGAAGCGAAATTTATTTTAAAATATTTAAATATTTTTAAGTAAAATTTTATTTCATCTTTTTATGGATTGCAAAAAATATTGTGTCTTAAGAATTCAAAAGTTTCCGAAATACAAATCGTTATAATCTGTTACTAAAATTTGCATCAAAGATAAGTTTTAAAAATTTCTTTCAATCCTTCCTATTTTATTCCGCCAAAATAGATTTCTGTGTCCATTCATTAAACTACCACTTTAAAGCTACAATTGTTGTATGAAGACCGCACACTGAGTTTTGTTTTTAAGATAGATTTCTACATTAAAATCAAATATTGGAATGATTCTTATGACTTCGGGAAAATGTTTGCAGTTCTTTAATGATCATGGTCCCAAAACCACCATTTGCTCAAAATTGTGTGTTTGCACGCATTCGTATAAAACTTTGTCCGTGTTAACATGGATTATGTGATGCCTTGTGAACATAGATTTTGAGCAATTTCGTTTCGATTTTAATCGGTTTGGAATATGTTTTTAGAAACGTAATAATCTAATATGAGTTTTTAAATGGTCCTTATAGCCCCAAAAGGGATAAAAATGGTGGGGAAGTTGAACTTTTCATTTTACTATAACTTACCTTAATCCAATTAGTCAAATCAGCACTTTGTTAAGACGAAACACTTTTTGCATTTAAATTTGTTCAATAACTTCAATATCTTAGAATTTAGTAGCTAAAAAAGGATTTCCGGGCCTAATTTTGACTTTTCTAACATCGACAGATTTTAAAGGAATCTACTTTTGACTTCCAGCTTGCCGAGTTATTTCCCTTTTCTTTTTCTTTTCCATTCTTTTTTCCCTCCAATCCATTCTTGAAGTATTTTGTTCAGATAAATAAACAAATACAATTCTAAAAACGGTTTGTTTGTTTTGAGTTTTTCGGAATCAGAAAAACAATCATCCAAATACCGAGACGACCAACTTTTTGAACAATTATATTACTTTCCTTCTATTCATCCTGTACAATGAAATACAAAAAGCATTAAGATGTATAATCAAACAAAGCAAAAAGCTTTTGAGTAAGTGGTTTCGTGATTGTGTTATGCTCTCTTTATTTTGCCGATGACAGCAGATGCATCGTAGGATGATGGCATCTGTTTCGCTTTATTATTGAAGATTTCAGCAGAGTCAGCTTTGATTGTTGTTTCTCTTTTGTAAGTAAGTCGCACTCTTGTTTAAAAGATAAATAGGGATTGTTTTTCGTCTCTAAATATAATGAAAGCGTCTGAAACGCATCAAGGAAAATTCTACAAAACTATCTGTTGTAAAATTCTGTTTAAGTTTTTTTTTATACATCCTGAGTTGCGAAACAAAACTAACGGGAGTGGTCTCCTCAAATTGTTCTTACATAATTTCTAATAAATTTGTCATGTCACAGAACATAGCATTGGCATACAATAATTACAATATAACTTTTGGCTGGAATTTATCCTTTTTTATTGAATTCATCTTGTTATCCTTGGTGTTTTGATTTTTTGAGATTAATCCCTGGTATGCCGTTAATAATATTCAAAAATTGAATTCTTGTTTTGGATGTGTTTTTCTCAACAGACTGAAACAAAAATGTGGTACAAAACTACACTTGTAGTTGCAAAATCCTACGTCAAATTTGAAAAATTTCAGTAATTTTGTTTTTGAATGATCAGCTTTACATGTTTTTGAAAGTACAGACCAACAGACGAGTCAACCCATAATTGGATGTGTCTCACATTTTGTCGAGTGTCTGCACTATTTATATTAAATTACGATGTACGATTCGGTAGGAGGCATAAAATTTGGTACGATGTACGATTCGGTAGGAGGCATAAAATTTGGTACGATGTACAGAATTTTATCTATTCAGCTTTTTTAGTTTTGTAATTGTTAAGTTGTATTCTAATAGACGGACAGACGGATTTCTTATGAACAGAATTTGCTAAAAATTCGTTAGAAATCTGTGAATTTAGTCTAACAGCTTTAAACCAAATTTCATCTGTCTATCTCAAAGGTTTATTTATTTTTGTCACAGATAGAATGACATACTTTTTTCTACAGGCATTTACCAAAATCTCGAATTTGATTTTTTTTTAATTTACAAATTTTTCTCTGCTACGTATACGAGGAAATAAAAATGATATTTTATACTGATGACCAGTTGCCTCCGACGATCAACCAAATTGCTAGGGTTAATGATAGCAGAAATTTTTAATTAAATGGTTAACGAATAGCTTCTTCAGAAATATATTTGCAAACTTCGAATTTCCATTGATAAATAATCCATACTGTTTTGGAAAACTTTTGACAAATTTTTCATTTAACTTTGCATTTATCACATTTTCTCTTGTTTCTCCTAAAATTAAGGGAAAATGTGTACACTTTGCTATTTATAACAATGTAGCCTAATTTCTAATTTAAAACAACATAGAATTGAAGCTTTTTCTTCTTAATAGAATTTTAATATCTATGTTTAAAAAGCAGCTTTTTGTCACAAATTTTTAATGTTTTATTTTAAAACCCATTTATTTAGTTTTCTTGATATGCATTTGTTTCTTTTCTACAAAAAATAGGAACCTAGTTAAGTGATTTTTCGTAAATCACTGTAACTGAAAACGACATCGAAAGTAGTTGAATATTTTCTACCATTTTATCAAATATAAGCTCATCTGAATTATAATTTATTTTATCATTACACAATGGTAAAATTAATGCCCAAAGGATTGGGAATTACATGTGCTTTAATACAATTCAAATTAAAAGAATTTTTTGAAAAATTTGGATTTTGTAAAATATTTCATGCGCAAAACATTATATCTTAAACTTATTAAAAAACATATTATCTTGAAATTTGGCGTTTATGTTACCTTACGAGTCCCAAAGACATTGAACTAGGAATATAACTTTGATTCGTTTAGTTTTTGTTTTAGAGCTGCATGATGTAATTATTAACAACGAATTTTACAACATTTTTCGTACAGGAATACTTGATTAACCATAACTTTTTTGCAAATGTATATATATTTTTAGATTCCAGTTCCTTCTCTTTAACATGGTATGATGTGTACAAAAATAATTAGAATGTGTACAATAGAATTTTTTGTGGAATGTTTTACTTTTTGTTGCGTTTTTCACTATATTTTACCCAAATTTACACATTTTTCAGAATATCAGTGAACACAGAATTACCTGATCAATATTTTTCCTTATTTAGAATCACATTGGTCCAGAAAATGAACTAAGATAGATCATTATAGGAATTTTTCAAAAATTTGGCTCCATAGGTGTAAAGAGATCTTAAATAGAAATTTTAAAAAATTCATTTTCTGGCTAGAACTAATTTTTCCGTTCTCTGTCTTGCAATCTGCCAATAATGATTTTTGTAAAGGAAGGAGAGTAATTTGTACCGTAAAACAAAAAGGGGGAAAATATTTGCAAACTTAATAGTAACTTTTATGAATAATTTAAATATTCTTCTAAAATATGTTTTTATATTATTCTTCGTGATATGCTTAATATTAGCAGAAAATTCTTACGCTTCTTATTAAAAAAATGTTTGGGATAATTTCTGAAAAATTGATTAAATATAAAACATAAGCCAAAAAATTTATATCATTGAAAAAATAATTCTTTGAATAGTAATTTATTGTAAAAGTAATTTTTAAACTATTGTATTTCTGTAAGTTACTGCGAAGGAACTCCAGAATGTTTTTCTTAATTAAAATTTCAAAAAAAAATCCCTCCCATTTCCACTTTTATATATGTACCAAGTATGGAAGCACTAGGTTCGAAAAATCATGGTCACGAAGCACTATTTCATATTCCTACTCACATATGTTTATATAGTGCATAATAAATTGTTTGTGATGATCGGACATCCTCTGGCTTTGTGTAGAAATTCGGAAAGTATTTTTATGCGTTATTTACACTATCTAACTAATTTAAAACAATGAATTGAATTCGAAAATAGCCTTTAAATAGGTTCGGAATAGAGCATTAATATTACTAAATCAAATTTGATTTATATTTTATTTAAATTTGATTATTCAAGTATAAATCACACGATTGATTTAAACTACTTACTGCTAAATTCATATTTATTTTTTAAAATTGTGTGCATTATCATTGTTTTATGTTTATTAATAATTTCAGTTACACGTATATTTTTAAAAAAATTAGAGGCTATGGCATAAACAATTATCTTCCACAGATTATTATTATAAAAATGATTTGACTGTTGATAGATGTGTATTAGCAAGTTGATAGCTAAGGTCATATGTATCTTTGCTTATCAACAATGAGAAATAACTTCCTCAAATTTTAGAGTATTCAGAAATAAAAAAAATAGGACATAAAAAAAAAATAGGACAAATAGTGAAATAAAAAAAATAGGACAAACCTATGAATGAGTATGAAGTATGAGTCTATGAGGAATCGTATTCTCAAGCACTGCACTGCCACTGACAATTCTATTTATCTATGGCATTTTAAGAGATATGCTATCCCAATATTTTATTGAAGAATAGTCATTTTGGTGACTCGTTCGTTCGTGGAATATTGGCTATATTTAATTCCATTTAAATCATTTATATATATTTTCATGTTCATGGTTCTTTCAAAATATCAAACATTAAAACCATACTATTTTGGTTGTCTTAAATAAATTCTCTTCCTTGTGTATAGAAATAATTCTAATGGAAACTAGTTCCATTGTATTAGAGCTATAAAAAGCGTAAATGCGTGTTTTTTATACATTATTTCTGAAGCATTGTAATTTTTTTATTCAACCTATAAGCTGCACAGATATTAAACAGAACTCATATATCTTTAGCTTTCTACAATGGAAGAAAATTATGAAATTAAATATTTCCGGTAACAATGAAAGCTTTTTGAATTTTTAGGTAGCAATGTGATCAATTGCTGGAAATAAGGCAAATAACTTTTCTTCAAACATTTTCAAAAATCAGATAAAATTCATACTGTTATTAAATTATCATTAAAAACTGATTCCTTTAAAGTGTTGTAACTGAGTAAAATACATAATTATGCAATAATATTTTCCGAATATATTGCAGAGAAATAGCAAACTCCAGATTAAGTTTTAATTAATTAAAACTAATGAAAAGTTTCAAAAAAATGCCCCGATAGGCCCATGTCACAAATTTTCTGGTTGTTGATCAACCTGCAGTGACACTGACACACACACGCTTTCATCTTTATTATTAGTAGAAATTATATAAACCAAAGTAATGAATGGTCGTTCATTTTGTTTAAAGTTTTCAGTTAAAAACTCGAAACGGTTGAGTATTTTCATGAGAAATCATTAACGATGATTCGACATTTGCTTCAATATAAATAATGTATACAGATTGAATTAATGTTTACTTAAGTTTCACAATCTTCTTCAACTTATTTCTTTTCAGCTTGATGGACAATGAATACTTTTTCGATCGTCATCCTCGGTCCTTCAGCGCTGTTTTGAATTTCTATCGTACCGGAAAGCTCCACCTGGTGGAGGAAATGTGCGTGCTTGCATTCAGCGACGATCTTGAGTATTGGGGCATCGACGAACTATATCTAGAGTCTTGCTGTCAGCACAAGTACCACCAGAAAAAGGAACACGTGCACGAGGAGATGAGGAAAGAGGCTGAGTCCTTACGTCAGAGAGAGGAGGATGAGTTCGACCACCATCGCTGCTCCCAATATCAAAAGTTCTTGTGGGATTTGCTGGAAAAACCTAATTCGTCGCTGGCGGCAAGGGTATAGATTTTGCAATTTCTTCCATTTCGTTCTATGCAATTTTTATTTATTTCCATTTGAACTTTAAGTAATTTTTTAATATTTTGCTGTACATGGAATCAGTTTGTCCTATATCTAATTTATTAATTGACATGGGTTTGTTTGAGGATAGAAATATTTTTGATAATGATTCAATCAACTGGACAAATATCCAATTAATATAAAATATATTAATCGCGAGAACAATTGTTGCTCGAAACGACTAAAAGTCTTCATCCGTTTATTACTAGCTTTTGTCAGCAAAAATTCGTCTGAACATCAAACTCTTTATTATATTGACATTTGTTAATTTTGCTGCACGTGGAATCAGTTTTTCAAATAAGATATGACTTGTTAATTGTTATTGGTTTTATTGAGGATACAAAGAAATATTTCGATAGTGATTCGATCAGCAGGAAAAATATCCATTTATTCCAAAATAAAAATAATTAATTGGTTGAATAGTTGTTGCTCATTATGGCTGAACATTTATATTCATTCATCGAGGGCTGTTTTTTTTTTTTCTTTTTTCAATAAAAAATCGTTTGATCATCTTTCTTCAAACCGTCTACTACGCTAACATTTGTTAATTTTGCTGTCAATTTGGAATTAATTTGTTAGGTAAGATATCTGATTTGTTAGTTGTTATTGTTTGATTCAGGAAAAAGAAATATTTGATACAAACAGGCATACCAAATACCCGCCGATGTCCTGGCATAGCGATAGCTTGTTTTCCCTGTGATCTGTATGTCTCGGATTCGAGTCCCTATTCGGGCATGGTTTTTTTTCTGTGTTCTTTCTGTGATTTGTATGAATGTGCCCACCTGTAAAACGGGGATTTGCAAGCGAATGTGAAGTATGCAGTCAAGTCGTACTCTTGTCCCTAGTTGGTGTTACTGAACAAACAAGAGACGCTCAATTCAGCTTGAATTACCGACAGCTTTATATCAGTGGGCTTGTAAATTGCCGTAATTAACAACATACCAAATACCCAGTTATTCTAAAGTACCAATATTAAATCGCGAGAAAAGGCGTTGTTCGCCATGACTGAAAATTTGCTTCCATTATCATAGGCTCATTTCAGCAAAAATCGTCTGGTCAGCTTTTTTAAAATTCTCTAGTATGTTGACATTTGATAACTTTAATCTTTTGGACATAGTAACTGTTACTACAGCCTGTTTTGCAATATATCTCTTTGGCCAATGAAGCCAATGGGATACATTGCAGTTTCATTATAGTTATTATAGCAGATGTATTATAGTATCACTGTATTTATTTTTATACGCATAAACAAAATAAAATGTACAAAATCTTACGTAATACAGTTCTTGAATCCTTATATTCAATCTCTTAAAATTGTTCAAAGCTTATAACCCTAATTATAATAATCAATTAACTTTAAAGACCATGGAAAATTGACACCCATATCTCGCAGTTTGGCACAGCTATGTAAACTTAATATTTCAGGGGAATACAAATTACAGAAATAAAATGTATCACTGAAATGATAACGTTTAAAACAAATTTAATTTAATTTTTATGAAATTATAATTTCCGTAAAGATGGAAAATGTAAAATAATTCTAGCGTCCCTCATTATTTTTAAAATGACCTAACTATTTGTTAGCACAAATATTTAGATTTTTTTTATGAAGGAATGCATAATGTATTATATATGTACCGTCTAATTTGAATGTATCCTGTTTTTGATCTGGAATAATATGTAGTTCAAACATGGAGATAAATAAGCTTTATATATTCACAAGCACTAAGTTTGTAAAAGTTTTCTGTTTTATTTGAAACTAGCCGCCTTTGGCGGCCAGCTGGTTCGCCATGAGTAATGCGTTCTAAAATTTTCAATTAAATCACACATTCATTAGCTAAAATTTAAGAAATAACTAAAGTTAAAAGATTCAGTTATTAATAGTTAAAGAGTCGGTAACTTTAATAATTTATCGATTATGCTTCCAAAATATTAAAAATGTTTTTTTCGGTGATATTGCTAAAATGTTAAATATGTTTTTTAAAAAAAGCGAAAAAAGGAAAAAATTATTGAATTAATGATACAGATATTGCAAACGATTACATAAATATGCCATTAAGTCGGGATTTCAATGCATATCCTGTCTAAATTCAATCAGGTTTACCGTAAATAAAGAAGATTTATTGAGTTAATGATATAGCTATTGCAAACGATCATAGAATCCTTTGCCTTGCATTTATTTTTTGAGAAAATATCACATTTTATATTTATTTTATTTTATCCAGTCACGTGCTAAAAGTTGCATATCTTTAGATTTGATTTGCGATGATAGTTGTTTTTTTATTTGAACTTCCGGCATTGTTTTATTTTTAAAAACATGGTTCAAATATTGCTTTAAAAATTCGTTAAAAATAGAATCTTGAGTAATACATTAAAGCACTGATACCATTAGAAAGCTAATTTTTGTAAATCTTTAAATTGATGTTAAAATCATGTTTGTCCGATCATATTTTCATGTTATAGCGGAAAAACGTCGAAATTTCGCTTAAATTTTAATTCAAACTCTAATTAAATATTCGAAAAAAGGGCTCCGAGGTGCACATTCCCAACCTCCAAGGTATACGAGTACCAAATTTGGTAGTTGTAGGTCCAACGGTCTGGCCTGTAGCGCGTCAACACACACACATTGAGCTTTATTATAAGTATAGATTGTATCTTAGTTATAATTACAGCTAAAATTTTAAAAAGTTTTCTGAAAATTATTTGAAACATTCTGTAAAAAGAAATTTAGTCAAAAGGAAGAATTACTCAAATTATCATATATTTATTATTAATAGTGAAAGAGAAGCAATAAAATGAAATATTTATAGAAACAAAAAAAAATTTTACTTTCTTAAAACAATAAAATAAATCTGAGAAATATACTTAAAATATTCTTTTATAAATTTATCGATATTAGAGAAAAATTATACACTTCATTAAAAAAATTATTTAGACATTTCTAAAATGCTGCAAAAATAATATTTTGGGCTATAATAATTTAGAAAGTTATCGAAAAAATTAAGAAAATTTCAAAATAATTGTTTTTATCTTCCAAAATAATTTGAAAGATAAATCAATTTTGTCAGTTCTTAATCCAGTAGATCGCCCTGAAGAGAATTAAATTTTATGCGTAACGATTTTTGCATCACTAATTTACATCAAAACTCACATCATCATATTAAAATTATTTTGAAAAAAAGAATCGCTTTTAATATCATGGCCAAAAATACTGCAACTAAAAAAAAATACTCCAAAAATATAAAAAACTAAGTTTGTGCTTCATTCACAAAAACTTGAAGAAAAAAATATGAATGAAAGAGAGTGGAGTAGGAGAAGAAAAGAACCATCTTCAGGTGCTTTTTTTTTTTACGTCTTCCGCTTTAAACCTACCAGAACTTGCTTCTTCAATGTCTGAATTCTTTTTTCAGTAATCGAATCCACCTCCTTTTAACTTGCTTGGTGGAAATCTCACTGCCAACAGCTGTGAAACGTTGGAAGACAAATTTGCTCCCGGTGTGTCTCGGCCGCTTGGCTCCTTTCAACTTACCCTCCAGTCAACAGACAACAAATAAAGTGCTTTCGGGGTTGCCTGTTTTCTTTTTAAACCTCTCGAAACCATAAAAATAGGGTGTTCCGGTTGTGTAAGAACGAGCTGAGGCTTCTGACAAGCGGCCTCGACAGGCAACATGCAGGCTTTTAGATGCCTCTTTTATCTCACCATCGACTCACAGAATCGTTTCAGCGAGAGCAATGCTCGCGATTAGTGTGAAGACGTTAAAATGTATTCTTTCTGTCAGTTTTCTCACAATGGTACCTTTGGTAATACTTGATTGAATTTTTTAATTGGATATCACAAAATGCTTGAGTTGACAAAGTTGACCTTAATACAGGTAGGGGTAAATTTGGGAATAATATTTATTAACTTCTCGGGTTTGCAAAAGGTTACGCAAAGTGAGAAAGGGAGGAGTTGGGGTATTGCGGTGGTCTTTCTTTACATTTTCAAATTTGGATTTGGAATCAGTATTCAAAAGATCTAATAGCAAAATTCAAAAAATATCGTCTAAGAATTTCCTTGTTATATTTATAATTTTTATTCTTCCTTTCTTTCTTTTCCTTTCCTTTCCCTTTTTTTTTTTTTTTTTTTTTTTTTTTTTTTTTTTGTTATATTCTGCACAGAAATTTGACTTATTCTATTACCAGTATAAAAATAAATTTTGAAATTGAAAAAAAAAAATCATATACATAAACTAACTGAAGCAAAACTTTCTCGAATACTCTCTAATAAAAGAGTTATAAGAGAATGCTTTCCATGGCAATTGCGTACAATTATTAGGAAATATAAACCTTAGGTGGGTACTTAGCAATTATTGGTATATTCTATCCTTGTCAATTTATTTGGAAATTAATCTCTGGCCAGCGAAGGTAAATAGTGTCCAAAAATTGAATTTGTGTTTACGCCTTTTTCACAACCGACTGAAATTGACTTAGAACTGCAATTTTAGTGACTAGATCCCATACCAAATTTGATTCATTTAAATCATTGCTTTTTTGAGTTATCGCTTTGAGTTATTTTTTTACAATTTAAAATTTGGATTTGGATTTGGATTCAGTATTTAAAAAATAATAGTATTTAAGACAGTTGAAAAAGAAGAGTACCTGTTAAAGATTTCAACTTTGACGCATTTATAATTTTTAAACAAACTTGTTGCATTTTTCTCCCTAATCTATTTGCACATAATTTTTACCTCCATTGTTTTCTGTACTAAAAAAATTTGAATGGAGGAGGGGATATTATATAAAAGTAGTGAAAGTGATATCCCCAAAACTTTCTCGCATTATCTATAATGAATGTTTTAAAACAGAGAACGATCTCCATTTCATTAGCGCACCATAGTAATGAAATATTAACCTTTTAGCTGAAACTCTGCATTTTCAGTGCGTCTATCCTGCTATTCTTGGCGAGTTATCTGGCGATTAATCCGCAGCATACCTTTAACAGTGTCCGAAAATCGAATATGAAGTTTAGACACTTTTTTCCTAATAGATTGAAATCAAAATTTGACACAGAACTACAGAAGTAATCACAAAACTCCATTCCAAATTTGAGTCATTGTTTCTTTCAGTTATCGCTACACGACGACTATTCTTTGTATCTGAGTTAAAGCATTTATTATTTTTGTTAAATACTAGCCGCCGTCGGCGACATTTTGCTCATTCAGCATTTTAATAAAATTTAATTTAGTTATAGTGTTCGATCTTGGATGAGCTGCATTTTATTGCATCAGACAAAAGTTTATAATTTCCTACATTTTATTACGTAATCATATTTAGGCTATAAATATATAGCGTTGTAATTAATTACTATCCATACAAAGTAGCGAAATTAATATCCAAAGAAAATCAAAGACTTAAATATAATTATTGAGGCTGTGGGTTGTGTCAAGGATTTATTTTGCAATATCGCTTGAAAATGGTAAAAGTCTTTGGGCTACTATCATGCCGTATTTAAACACTATGACTTTTCGCATTAAGCAAAAATTAGCAATATCGATCCTGTAGTTGAAGCTGGGAAACTGATTCTTCAATTTTGCAAATTACTTAAATATTCAATGAATACAGTATTTGATTTAGATCCGAAGTATGAATTGACCGTTTAGAAAAATTTTATTCTATTAAAAATCATATAAATTTCATTTAGATCGATTACATATTTTGCTTATTGGTTATGAATAGTTATTACTAATAAAATATTTTTCTGATAAATAACTAGCAAGACTCAGATAAAGCATTTTTTTAAAAAGATTCTTGAACTAAACAAATGACACCTTCCTAGTTTAACAGGTATTAGAAATCCCCATATTCTGCAAACAGGGCTTAAGGTATCCAACTATGTTAAAAATACTGGTTATCTATTACATTGACGCTTTTTTTCTTATTTCTTGCAGCTCAGAATTTCCTGTTTCCAAAACTGTTTATATATTCTAGGAAAAGGAAGACCTGTACTATGCTCTAGGGGAATTTTTAATTTTCAAAAAAATTCTCCACCGTTAGCATATCTCAAACACTAACAGTTATTTATATAAAAATTTCAGCCTGCATTTTAATTGACATGGGCAATGAAACGAACCAAAAGTTTTATTGTTGGTGAAATACTTTTCCGTTTATAGATGTTTTTAGAAAAAATAAGTTGTGAATTTAAGGAAAAAATGAACATACACGTATATTTTTACCCGTAACTTCTTTGTATTACAACATTTTGTACATTATTGTACTCTATAATTTGTATTCAAAGAAAAATGTGATTGCTGAATTATAATTTTGTGTAGAGTGTTCACTGTTCTGGCTAAATTTCACTATAATTTGCTACAAATTTTTCCATTTCTCAAAATATATTATATTTTCAAATAATTTTGTTTTTATAGTATTTATAATGGATAATACATCTAAAAGCAATTATTTTAAATAGTTTTTAAAAAATAAAATTTTTCGAAAATTTTCCTTTGAACGTAGTCGGATACCTTAATAATTAATACAATAAGAACCAATTTATTCTAATTATATCAAGGCAAAATGAAAATATCCTATGCCAAAGGTTAAATACTATAAAATAAAGTAAAATATAATTAAATATGAAACTGAAAGATTCAATCCCTCTAACATGTATCAAATGACAACTGTGATTTTAATTAAACATCTGCAGATTGTCTTACTCTTGACTATTATGTGAAATCCTTTTCTTTTGATAAACCCTCGTTTTGCTAGCAACATGTGATAAACAATCGATGCTATTTTAATAATTAAATATCAAGCGTATTCTATTTTAATAATTAACTATCAAGCGATTTTTCAAAACTCGTGATAGTTACGTCATGAAGTGACAGAACATGATTGGACAAGTAAAAGTTAATTCGAAATATATGCTCGAAAATCATTCAGTGAAACGTTTCCAATTAACTCTTCGAATATTAACTTGTGAACAGTACAATGAATTTTCAGAAATAAGTATTTTTCTTTTACATATTTTAAATTAACCTGATTTATTTAATATTTCTAAAGATTGAACTTTATAATCAGTTTTTCGATTATCGTTTGATTCTGAAATTTGAAACGCTTGTATAACCTACGATAATTTAATATTTTTATAATTAATTAAAATTAAAATAATAAATAATTTAAGTAATAAATAAATTTTAATTAGGTTTTGACTTTATGTAAATATCACTATCTGGCAGTAAATTGGAAAGAAAAAAACTTATTTTATTGTTTTATGATTTTTATAATAAATTGCAAAATAATGAAAATACAAATAATCATTTTTAAAATACGTTTTTGATAATATGCTAAAATTAGAAAATAATTTTCAACTAAAAATTATGGGAGCTCAAAGGAAAAGCGTATATTTAAGGTTATAAAACAAAACTATTAAAAAATAGAATTTAAAAAAAAATTTAATTCTAAGTATATTACGAACATAATGTACATTTCATCATTAAGTGAATTAATAAAATAGTATTTTCAAAAAAAATTATTTATTAAAAACTGTCCAATAATTATTAATATTATCGAAAATATTTTTTAATCAATTCTTTGTCATTTTTATTTTAATAGTTTTCTATCTCTAAAATGTGCTTTCATTAATTTTTAAAAAAGGAAAACAGAAGTCTATTGTGTAATAATTATTTGTATAATTGTGGCTTTATTAATTTTATATGAGAAATATTCATCCAAAAACACCTGCTCATTTTTTCCATCATATCATAAACGATGCTTTAATTTCCTAAAAACATTGTTATAAACATATTCTCTAATTACATGTTTCTTCGGTCTAAACCACAATCGAACCAGCCAATGAAAACTGTTCAATACCTAATAATTTATCTGATATTTTTTCACATATATAATTCATTTTCATTGGAAATCCAATAAAAGCTGGTTGTTGTTCAGATCAAAACATATTTCCATGGTAATAGAATATCTCATATATTCAATCGAGACTAATTTGTATCTGTATTCCCCATGGGTTTTGTAAGTGTTTACGCTTAAAACCAATGACAACTCGGGATCAGTAGAGTAATAAAAAACAGAAGAAAAAATAATTGGGAACTACATTTGTCCTCGTTGAGTTTTTGTTTTGTTTCCGAGTAAACAGAATTGTGTTTCCATGCGACAAATTCTGTTAATTCTTTTTTTGGGGTTCCACTGAAAAAAATTTAATGTGCTTTTTGAAAGATGAAGATCGAGATTTGCACGAAATATAGCCATAATTATACGAATAATGAAATCTTTGAATAAATCTGCTTTCGAAAGTTAGACTAAATGTGTTATGCTGTAGCAGTAGTTGTGATGGATTATAAATATCATTATTTTTAAAAGAATTTGAGTTTCGAGTTTAAAAATGGCTACGTATTACTAACAAATCAGCATTCAAATGAAATTCCAATTACTTTGAAAGTAATTTAAAATACAAACATTAAAAAATTGAATTTACCTCTGACATACAAACACTAAAAAACTGAATAGATTTTCTGAGAAAATAATAAAATTCAATCTAAATTTGTATAATTTTTTTAGTTAGATACCATTTGTAACTAGATGGACCTTTGAGACTTTTGATACTATATCATTTCATTCAATTCGTTTAGATAAAACTTCGTGCGCACGAATCCGTCGAATTGTCGTATATTAAAGTCGTCTCAATTTAATTATTTTATATATGATCTGTTCGTTGGATATACAAACTTTCTGATGGAGGATGGAATTGGCCAATTTCTAATCATCGTTTTAAGCATTAAAGTATTGTTTGAAATATTGGAAGTAACATATAATTAAATATTTTGTTTGTTTTTTCTGTTTATCATAACATTTGTTTCTTAAGATACTTATATAGAAATTCAATTAAGGTCTTAAAAAATTGTCTGATTTATAAAATGGGACAATGAAAAAGAGTTTCTTTTTGCAATGCGCCTAAGGGCCCCTACAGGGCTTAATATGACTATTATTACCCAAGGTCAAATAATAGTTTCCTATCAGATTATTTTAAACCTCGTCCTTGAGATAGATACTTAAAGTATCCTCATTAAAATACTCTCCATAAACCATCCCCGAAAATGCAGCCCATACCTTCCGACCAATCATAAATCAAACTTTCTTTCAAGAACCCCTATCGCCCACCGACCTATTAACTGGCATCCGTCTTTGTTGGAGTTCGTCACTGCGAGGGTGTGGCACCCTCAATCCCTTTGATGATCAATACGAAGGGACCTCGAAGAAAAAACGCGCACCGGCGAACAAATATTTGGCTAATTTATATTTCCCGCGCGTAACGTGGTCAGCTCGATCGAGAGTGGCCACCGAATGACCTTTACCGATTGTCATTCAGTCGGAATGCTAATCGGGTGTGCTCTCGTGCCAGAAAGTCTGTTGCGTGCCTTTTCCGAATGCTCGGTTCTCAAGAGAAAGGGAAAAAAGTCGCTCTATCCGTCTCTTGTTGACATCTTGCCTGAGTTTTGAAAAACAGAAAACCAGAACTGGAAAGTGTTCATTATTTTATTCAGTTTTATAAACAAGTTTCAGAATCTGGATTTTCGAAAATAAGTGCATAAATATTTTTTTCGATAGAATTTGTAGAAAATGATATGGCAATTAGATCTATGGAAAACCATAGGCTTAAAACCGTATTCCGACGGCATATGGCCATCACGGATTTGGTTGTAAATTTACCAACTGACTCACTGTTAGACCACCCCCGCTTGTGCACGTCGGGAGCCGAGTTCCAACGACCTGTCCATCCAGCAGGAGAGCCCCGCTTCCCCCCTCGACCCTTCTTACGGTTTTCTGGGCTCCTTTGATTCCTTTCGATTCTACTGAAAATTTGTTGGTAGAATCAACAAGACATTAAAGTAACCCAGAAAACCGCAAATGGGACCAAGGTATTGAACGCGTGGCTCCTCTGAAGTTTCTCCGATCGTGGAACCAACGCTTGCAGCTTCTCACAAACTCTAGGTTAAATAAACAAATATCAAAGAAACACGTAAAGCCACAAGAGTGAGTGGAAAGAGCACAAAATTTGTCTATCTCATTGCGCGCGCAAGTTGTCTGAACGCGGCTTAAGACATCAGCAAATTTTACTTTACCATCTTATCTTATACCTTGCCTCTTCCAGTGACCTTCTGTTTAGACAGCAATGCACATTATTTTTATTTTCGGTCATACAATTTGGATGCAGTAGGGGATTTATGATAATAGTTTGAGAAGAGGTTGCAGGTTGTTCGATTAAAACCTATTTTTAATTTCCTTAATTTAATTCCTAGTTGACGCAAATATTGTGAAATATTCTATGACATTGACGAATATTCATAATATTGCATAATAATATGAAATATTCATTAATATTGCACAATATTGTGGAAAAGTCAGTGCTATCTGGATAAGTAAATTCGTAGAAAATGTAAATTCTATTAATTATAAAATATTAAGAATATACTACAAACTAACACACTATAAAATATAATTTATCAGTTACGAAATAAGATCAGCTACTTTTGCTTAATTATTACGAGCAAAATTTTACTTTAATGACATTGTGCAAAAGGGATGCAGTGCAATGAATAAATAAAAACTTTCATTTTCACAGAATAAAAAAATTAATCAAAAAGACAGCTTTGAAATTGAATCGTTATTAATTGCCGAAATTGTATTGAAATACGAAGCCAAATTGTCTTTTTTAACAAACAGGCCACATGTGGCCTAAGGCAACAAAATGCATAAATCCATCACTGTTCACGTAGAAAGCGATTCCCCCACAAATATTTTATATCAATAAGTATCAAATCATCCGAAAATATTTGTAAACATCCAATTATGGCAGGTATGAAAAGGTATTATTGAAATAAACCTTACGTATGTTGTGCTTATTGTGCTAAATGAACTTTCTTAATGAAAATTAGTCCCATGACTTCATGGTAGCATTTTTAAAAAAAATACCTGCCCAATTCATTTAGAGTACTATGATTTCACTTTGTTTCTCATATAAACTACCCAAATGCTGAATAGTATCCTTATTCCTTAATCTTTCAATAACGTGAGAAAATCTGTTGATTAAGTGTTTCACTGACGATTTGAATTGCATTGCAATAATTAAACCCATTGCTGAAAATAATGCAAAGAAAATAGTTTAAAACCTGCCAAATTTCCGATAAAAATTCATAACATTAAAAAGAATTTTTAACCATATAAAAACAAGTGTTTTGCAATTATATTGTCAAAAATTATTGGAAAAATTCCAATTTCTCACTTTATTACATGCTAAGTAATTTAAGACTTAATGAAAATTACAAAAAAAATCATCCCACTGCGCACATTTTTTATCTCCAAAAAATATTTATGCTATATTTTATAGCTCGAGTTCAAATAGCATGTCAACTAGAATCCAACGAAAATCCTTTATGAACCTTTATTATTATTATTAGCAGAGTTTTTGAATTTTCCCAAATTAGAAAGTTCTTTGATTAAACAAAGATTTTGAATTTTTTTCAAACCGCCCTATCCTGTTGTGTAAAGACTTCAATTTCTTTGACAAATCACGAATTTAAAAATTTTCCTTATTCTACTCTGTAGAAATGTCTCTGTTGGTTGGTCTTGACATTTTTTTTCCTCTTTGTTTAGTGCAATAGCATCATTTTACATTGCAACAAATGCTCATATTTAATATCATTAATAGGTAATTGCAGTGTTCGTATTTTGTTGATCATATTTTTCGATTTCTTGATCATAATTAAATAAAAATATGTCGGAAAATGCAAATATTATTTTAAATCATTCCTTTTATACATAATTTTATTTTGCATAAAATAAAATAAAATTTTAAAATAGTTTCATTGTGCTATCTAAATACTGAATGCCAAACATTGTGCCTATTTCAAAACATTTCCATTACATGGCAGCAATAATCGCCAGATTAAAATGTTGCCACAATTTCGGACTTGCGTTATCATGTGGCAAACATGGTAGTTAAATATTGCCATAAGGGCGCTGATTTCAAGCAAAATTATTGGCGCCTTTTGATACCAAACACTATTTTGTTTCTAATTTCTGCTAATTATTGGCAATAACGTAATATAGTGCTCAAGAAAAATCCAAAATCTATCCAATAAGTATACGGTAAAAAGTCCAACTGGCTCAGTAAAGGGCAACAAATGACTCAACATAATGACTTTATTCTGCTCGAAAATATGATACGCAGTAACACAGATAAATCATATACCAAGCAGCACTTACAGTAAACAGCAACATACAAGCAGTAAATTCGTAATAAACAGCTTAGTATAAAGACCTCAGAGAGAACTCGCAAGAGTTCAATGTTCCAAAAGTTCACATGAAAAACTCCATCTTCAAGTCGGAACTTGAATCTTAGTATGTTTATCATGAAAATTCTCGCATAAAATTATTTGCCTCATCCAAACCAACATTTTTGACACTATAAAGCAAACACATATGTTAATAAAAGAAATGATGGTGCTTTTTTTTTTCAGTCTGTCTATATTTATGCCCTCGTTTTCAGTTTTAGCATCTTTATGACTGGTGCATCAACAAACACACTTTTGCAAATTGTTTAGTAGCCCTTTGGGAATGAAAGAAAGGAATTAGCATTATTTATTGAAACTCTCTGTACTGGAAGCCTGTCGGAAATGATGAATTATTCTTTTCCATAAGACAGATACTGGTTATTTAATTTGTAAGTAGGAAGCTCCACAAGAGTCTTTTTTTAGATACTTGTTAAAAATGCATGAATCCTGTGAGCTCATTGCTATTATGTTAATTGTGTCTTCAAAATAAAAACAAAACGCCACTGTATCCGTGAGTTGCTTTCTTCTTTCGCGACATTATGTCGGGCCACTATCACTTTACCTACACAATAGTGTAGATTTTTGAGAATTTGAAGAATCATATCTTAGCTTGCAAGTTGCCTAAGTAACATCTAAGAATCCGTCTATAAATTTTGTTGTTGTTGTTGTTTTCGTGTTTTTTTATTTTAGAATTTCAAAATTTCTTTCAATTTAAAACATAAAAAAATGGACTGTTGGTAGCTGATTGGTTTTCTGAACTATTGTTCTATTTTGAAGTTACGCGAAGCCAGTTGACGAACTGTTTCGTAATTTCGGACCATCATTACTTGCCAAGAACGAAGGAATAACGATAAAATTATATAAATAGAAAAGCATGTTTGATATACAATTTTTCGAAGTTTTAAGATAAGCCTAATAAAATAATTTTATCAATGGCTTCTTATGTGGGCTGGTAATGGGATTTATTTTGCAGATCTGATATATTATCATTCAGTGTTGTATGATAGTTCATTTTCATAATATATTAGCTCCGGACATTTCATTTAAATTTTTTGTGCTTTTAATTATGTTTTTATTCAATTGTGAAAAATAACATTTTGATCAGAAGAATGAACTCTGGGTTTCCTGAGAGAAGAAAATTGTTTCGTGGTTATAATTTCCAAGCATACATCGTGTCTAACTCATACTTCGAATTACAAGATTTCAGATGCCATTAAATGTAATTACTTTAAAGGAATGACTGATAATACGTATTGCTCTTACGTATAAGAGCAATAAACAAATAAAAGTTGAATAAGAATACCTAGTGCTTACCTACCTTGAAATTAGTGTGCAATGATCATTTATGAATTAAGACTAGGTCACCAAAAAGTGCTTGGCTGGGGATCAAAGGATTCCTGAAGATAAAATTCTAACCTAGAATATATTTTCTTGAAAAACTCTCATAAGGCGAATAGTTTCAACTCATTCCAACGAAAATGGAATCAAATTGACGTAAAAGATTCATGTTTTCCCAAGTATATTTAAGAACATGAAATGCAAATTCCTCTTAAACAGAAGCTGTACTTAGTGTTCCAGCTTCTAATTCAGAGCAGTTATTTAGTCATTTACCACACGATATCAATGGGTCTCAGAGCCTAAATCAGAACGAGTTTCAAAGAACAAAAGCGTTAGACATTGGAATATGAGTAGTAGCAATGTCTTTAGGTGACTTTTGCATCTGCCAGATGTTTGGAAATCAACATTTCTAAAGAACTGTTTGGTGTTTTGTCGTGTCTTTTGGAAAGAACGGTTGAACCCTAATATAATTCAAACTCAGATTTACAGAAATCCAGCTTTTTCAAAGAATGTTTTGTTGTTTCGTCATATTTTGGAGACCACTATTGAACCCCTGGTATAATTCAACATTCAGATGTTCAGAAATCTGTATTTCTGAAGAATGATTTCATGTTTGTATTTCGAAAGGGGTCCAACTATTGTTGGAGCCCTTGTATAATTCAACATTCACTTAACTCATAAATATTTCTTCAATTCCTTCTTGGCCAAAGATGTTGCTCTTCTATGGATTTTTTGCTTTGGGAAAATCTTACTTCTGTCTTTTAAGAAATTTGTATCTCAAATCTTACCAACTATGATTGTACCTGTTTCTCGACAAATGAATTTAATATTCCATGTCTCAAATCGCCATCAAAATCGTTTGGTTTCAGCATCAGTTTCAGAATACTGAATGCATTAAGATGTACTGAGACTGACCTGCGCACACGCTCATTATTGAAAACTGAATTGATAAACAAAGGGGTAAAAATAATTGTAATTGTTTTGGTAAAAAAGTAAAATTAAAACATATTTCTGGTGCCGAGATGAGAAATATCTTATGCGAATAAATGAATTGTGATATTAAAAAAAGGTGCCACAAAATTAATCAGATTTGAGCTTGTCACCATTCGTGCAGTGAAATGCTGTCAACCCTTAAAAAGACCATTTGTCAGTTGATAGGTTAGGGTTAGTGAAAATGGAGCGTTACGCTATAGAACAACTTGTGGTTGCAAAATTTGAATTAAATAAAAAACACGTTTATTTTTCTTTAAATTGTTATATTTTTTATTGAAACATAACGGGATAAGATTATATATGGAATAACACATAGGACAAATGGACTTCACTGCTTACTGGCACATACACATTTATTTGTCGAAATCTTCCATGCCATTTTGCATAAATGTGGCTGAATTTCATTGATTAAGCGTTGAATTTCCTCCATGAATGCACTCGTGCTTGTGGGCTTTTTGGCATAGGTATTTGTTTTCAAATAACACCATAAAAAGAAATATATGAACTGATCCCTCACATTCTAGAGGGATCAGTTCTCAAATATTCGAATTGTAGCCATCAGACCTTCAATAATTTTGAAATATTGTTCAACAATGAAAACAAGTTGCTCCATAGTTTTCATTTTTAATAACCTTAAATTATCAAATGTCAAATGGTTTAATGGGATTGCCAACTTCATATTTCACGAATGGCGGCAAATTCAAATCTTGAGTTAGTTTCGGGGTCTCCTATATGATATCTTGTGCGTATTTGGACGCAGTATATGAAATAGTTAAATTATAGAAATTTATTGAGGGGAGGGGAGTAAGTGAAGCTGGTATAAAAAAAAACCTGCATCGAATTAGAAAGTTTCAAAAGTCGGTAATTAGATATACAAAATTCATAAAGACAATTCTTTTTCCTTTTTCACTTTTAGGAATTAAAAGCTAGAATTTAGTAAAGTACAAAAGAAACTTTTATTTTTAAAATTTTGGCGAAATCTCCTTAAGGAATCGAAAGATCTTTTCATCATTTATGCCCATCTAGATTTCCATTCTAATTTTATTCTATCTGTTCTTCAGAACTTGAACTGAATTGAATTTTCTTACCCACTCATTTCAAAAATTTCCGTTTAAACCAGTTTGCCATTCGAAATAACCCTATTAAAAAGAAAAGGCACTTTGCATCTCCTTAAAAGCCCCCTCAGATGCATGAGGGTTAATTACGCTAACAAGCTCTCACTCACAGAGAAATTAATTATTTCATTCCAACCCTTTGGAATTCCCTCAATCCACTCCGGAAAATTAAAAGCAATGCTGGAAAGTTGATCTGTTGAAAAAGATAAGAGAAGGGTTTAAATCGATAATTTCTCTATCCTCGAAAGGGTCGGGCCAGAAGTGAAATGACTTTCATAAAGCCTCTCTTCAATGCAAGGCCCAAAATAAGTTCTTGATCGTTACATAACCATTAGCCAAGTATCGAGGTTTAATCCCTTGAGGGCGATTTTCTAATCGTTGGGGAACTTGTGCTCCTTTTTTTCCCCTCTACCTCTTTGCGTTCCAGATTCATTTCCCCTTTACTTTTCTCTAATTACTGCTACGTGTCTTGATAGGGAAATTCCCTGGAGATTCAAATTTTTTTCTTTTCCCTTTTTTTCAAGTTATTGTAGACCTAGTAACACTGACACCGTATCTCAATGCTTAGATTTCTTAGATAAAAAAAATCTGGTAAACACTTCTATGGTAATTTTTCTGGTACATATGATTTCCTGATGCTCGTGTTTTGAATTATTAATGAGTGTTTTTACGAAAGAAAGTTGATTAATAAATTTATATATACAAAATTGGTTTTATTTTCCAAGTTCTATTTTCTTTCCAGCCACGATGGGCTTGGTCCTGAATTTGTGACCATACGTTTGGTCTCCAATTCGGGATCAAGGGATTCAAATATTAAGACTCAATTCCACCTCACATAAACTTATCCATCATGGGCACTTGATTTTAAAATTTCTTTCCTTTAGTACAGTGTGAAAATTTAGGAAAGAAATATAAAGTTCCTAATTCGGGATCAATGGATTCAAGTATGTAGACTCGATTCCACCACATAATAATTTATCCATCAAGTCCACCTGATGTTGAGAATAAAACCTACTTGATTTGGTATAGAGTGAAAGTTTAAAAAAGAAATGATTGGTCTCTAATCCGGGATCAAAATTATGGTCTCTAATCCGGGATCAAAATTATGGTCTCTAATCCGGGATCAAAATTATGGTCTCTAATCCGGGATCAAAATTATGGTCTCAAATTCGGAATCAAGGAGTTCAAGTATAGAAACTCGATTTCACCACACATTAACTTATCCGTCTAGAGTGTCTGGTCTTAATGGTAAAACTTCCTTCCTTTAATATAGTGTGAAAATTTAGAAAATAAATATATGGTCTCGAACTCTGGATCAAGAGATTCAAGTATGAAAACCCGATTCCACCACATGTTAACATATCCTTCTAATGCACCCCATATTGAGGAGCAAAAGTTAACATCCTATAATGCACTCAATTCTCTCTTTGTTGAAATATGAAAATTTAGATTAGAAATGTAAGTTCACAAACTATCATCGTTGAATGGTCACAATTCAAGATCATAAGATTTGTTCTATAACATCAAGATTCAAGATTATAGGATTTTGCATCGTCTTAAAAAATGGATATTATTATAACTAAACCTAGTTTATTTTTTTGTTCTATTATTTTTTTGTTCGTTCATTCATATACAATATAGAAACACATGAAAGTATCGATATTATAATTGGTAATAATGAAGACTATGATTTTTTGATGGTCTTCCTAAAATTCTGCTGAAAATTCCTTATTATTTAATTATATCATATACGAACGCAAGAAATAGAATTTGTTTAAAAAAATCTCCTTCAATTGTAAAGAAATTCCATTCAAACATTTAAATAATAAGTATATAATTATTTTATATAATTGTAATTATACAAAATTAGAATTTAGAATTTATATTAGAATTTAGAAAGTAATTCTATAAGTAGATGAAGAGTTGAAAAATAATTATATGAACAATTGAATTTATTTAATAATGTTTTAAATCTAATATCAATCAAAACAAATTTAATCTTAATATCAAAATTCTTATCTGAATTTAGGCCATATTAACATCATTTTAAAATATTTTCATATTTTCTACTCCATTTACACTTTATTTAATTTATTCTACACACACTCTGCAAAACTGCTGACTTCAGCATTTTGTCAATCTCCAAGTGAAAGGATAGAAATCCCTAATATTTATATCATTCTTTTAAAAGTACCTAAGATTCCCTTTCCTAAGTGTACATATGTAAAAGATACCCCTTTAAAAAATATCATTTTATTATCGTTTGTTTCCTATACCAATTATTCTTCCCAAAATGAAATAAATCGAAGTTAAAATTTTTAAAAGTATCTTCATCTCAGTCAAGTATCTGCTAAAACAAGTTTACATGTTTTATGAATTTAAGCATTGTATAATATAAACTTAAACAAGATGTTCAGATTTTATTCATTATCAAAATTAGATATTCACTGATCAAAATATCATACTACTTACATATAAATACTTCCATATCTAAATATTTTATCCATTGTCATCTAGATGTGTGTCCGTGCTACTGATCCGTGAAGAAATCAATGTACAAAAAAAAATATTTTGCTCCTTTTTATTATTTGGTTTCGAATTATTTTTATCTTTTTTCAGATCGTGTTTTTAATCACCTTCTAAATACCGCTTGATTATATTAGTTGTTATTTGCAAACTTACTTCAATCACCAAAGTTACAAAACCCTTACATCATCCGTTGCGTGACAAAAAACTCTAAAAACACACAAAATTATTATTTATGCATAACGATATTATATCTTAAGTATCATTCAGCACCAAATGGCTTTGAAAAAAAATCATACGAAAAATTCCATACCATTTTGTTATGGAATTACTTCAATTGCAAATCCTCCTTCTACGTCCATCATTACAACTGCCATTTAACAAAGCCTTAATTCATTTGTAAGATCGACCCTTTTTTTTATGTAATAAGCTCTTTAATTGTACTTTTTAGTCCCATTTTACTTTTGTTGATGGCGTCCCTTGAATCACGTGAGACTGAGGACGCTGATGAATGTCAAGCTGAAAGTCATACACACCCAAAAGGAATTAAGTTTTGACGCGAATGGGGGTAGGGTAATGTAATTAGACCCAGATTCATTGAAAGCACGAATGTTCTCGATTGGATGTACGTGGACCTGTTACGTTACTGCTAAGTAAGCACGTGGATTATTCCCAATACGCCTCAGTGTTGATTGTTCTCGAAAGTTTAAGAAAAAATATGTCTACATGTTTGAAACTTGCGAATCATGAAAGACTTTTTACATTTTTTTTATCGAGACAAAAATTATGTGTGTTTTTTTTTTAATTTGATGAAATCTGTGCCATTCTTTTCGCATTTTCTTCATAAATTATATTTTTTATATAATACCTACTCTATTTTTCATTTATTTTATATGATATAATGTTTTGAAAAGTGCACTCGCTTTTAATAACTATAACTTAAACAAATATCCATCAAAATATCGTAACTAAAATTGGTTAATGTATTTATTACCTTCTATGATTTCTCTTTGTTAAACCGTCTGAAGCATTGTAGCTGAAAATGCATTGAACAAACTTGTAACCAGTAAGTTTTCCAGTTGGGTAATTTAGCGTGAGATTATCAACTCCACTGTATGCAATTTGTTGTTATTTTAAATGGGAATTCTCTCAACATTCTTTTTATTTAAGTCTTGGATTCATTATAGGTTTGAATTCTAAGTGAAATGATGATACTATGATTACATGAAGAATCTCTCTTTAGCTAACAAAAGCTTACTTAAGATAATTACTTATATATATATTTAACTATTTTATGTTACAGGGATTTAAAAAAGCGTTATTTCAATACAAATCCTGTAACAGAAAGTAGTCAAAAGTTGGAGTTCAACATTGGTGTAACTAAAACAGAATACAAAGGGAATTACGAAAATGAAAAAACGAGAGTAAAAAATAAAGAGTTATTAATTTTTATAAAGGATTGTTAATTCTTAATTCCTTATATTCTTAAAAATTAAAATTTTGACGAAAAATTGTTTTTAGTTGCCGCAAATTATAAGACATACCTTTAACATCAAAGATTGGACTCCGTTCCATTCTGTACTATTGAACTGTGTTCTTCGTACATCCACTGTACCAGGTCTTGATTTGAGGATTTATTTCCTCAATATATATACAAACTGTATGTTAATTTTATATACATTATGTTGCACATCTATAACACAGACAATACTTAAGTCTTTAATAACAATCTTCTAACCCTAATGAGCAAACATTTTCAGAACATTTTAGTTCTGAAATTAAACATAAAGTATTTTCATTCAGATTATACATAAAATTGGACGTCAATAAGGTATTTTACTTTAAAATTAAGGAAAAACAACTCAAAAGTAAATTCTCTTTTATGAATTATTTTGTGAACAGTAGAATCATCACTTCAAAAACTTTATCGATATATTTTAAAGGCATAAAAATAAGCAATATAATGCCCTATATTTTTAAGATTCACTTTGGCAACATTATGTTTCCGGAAAAAGAAAAGCAAAACTTTGAACTACTAAAAATTCTTAAGATGTAATCACCGATAAGCTCTCTTTCAAAATTTATTGATTTATTTCTTATTGGGACTTGTTGAAAAATCATAATTCATCTATTCTTTTAATAATTCATCTAATCATTAAATGCCCCCTTTTTTTCAATGATGATGTCTACTTACTTAATTTTTTTATTCCTTTCCCTACAAGATAAATTCAATTCACTTTAGAAATTTATTTCATGTCTGTTCTTGATTAGTATAAAATATAAAATTGTAATTTATTTTTTATCATAACTTATAAATACTTTCTACTCAGTGGGCTCCTTCGTAAAATTTTCAGGAACATTAATCATCATTAATCAAATTCATCAGGATTTTTATTATGCCCGGCTCTCGATTTTTATTAGCTTGAGCCCGGCGAGTTGCTGTCACAGACGAAAAAATATTAATAATATCGTTTGGAATTTGAAATAGTTATCTTGTTTAATTAGGAATAATATTTATTTTCTTCTCGATATTGAATGCATTCATTGAAATTGAATGATACATAAAGGAAAAGTATAAATAATATTTATTCTATTTTTTTCACTTTATTATTCAAGCGCTTTAGGTAGACAATGTGTTTTGTTTTCCCCTTTTTAGTAAAAATAAGTTTCTTGATTGTCAGATTCATGAGCATCCAATATACAACTGACTCCGTGACAAACATGGAAACTCTAGAGTCAAACCGCATGTGAAGTTTTTGACCTAAAATTGTATTTAATTTTTAATTAAAACCTGTAGGATTGGTTTCCCTAAAACTTTCTCGCATACTCTGTAATAAAGCTATTAACTATGAGAATGACTCACATAGCATTTGCATACAAAAGCTACGAAATAAATACATAAAGCTACGAAATACAACTCTAGCTTGAGTTTAGAATTTTTACTAAATATGTTGCCTTCTTGGCTAGTTATTTTTAAGTTGATCCTTGGTTAATAGATGCAGTAAATTGATCCGAAAATATATTTTATATATTAGATAATTGTGTTATGCCTATGGCCATTGCGTAAGTGCAAGTAATAAATTTTCAAAGTTTCATAGCAATTGGAGGAGCGACGTACGACTGCGCATAAGGTTTGCACAAGCAAAAATTTATGTTTATATATTAGATTAAATATTTAACTTCCCCCATTACAATTAATTATTCACTAAATCTCAAATCTAAATACCATGCACGCAATTATTTCCTCCCTGAAGTTCTGTCTTTTAAGGATTATGTTCTTAATCCTTTCTTAACATTTCGAGTTCAAAAAAGGGGATATGGCTTGCCTTTGGCAACTGAGTCATGAAATCTTTCACTCAAGTCACGTCGTTCCTGAAAAGTTAAAAGAATCATCTTCTTGATCCTTTTTAACAATTTATTGGTCTTTATAACAACATACTTTGTCCATTTCACTTCCTGCCGATAATTTGACCTTCACTTCCTATCATTTTTCAAATTAGCCAAATGGCCTGAGGCTTTATATTTTATTTCCTATGTGAGAACAATTCGTTTGTTGGGATTCTTTGAATAAGAACTACTCTGACAATATACGAAATAAAAGTGCGTATAAAATTACAAATATTACTTATTACTTTTGTAGTAATTTGTAACTCAGGATAATAATGTGTATACTTATTATTATAATCCAGATAAAAAGCAGAATAACCATTTATTGTTGTTGTTGTTGTTGCATGCCCCCGAGGTCAGCAGCGCTAGACCAAGTCTAAGAGTGCGTACACCTTCAAAAAGTCCAGCACCATAAGTGGATTTTCCATCAAATCCCTCCCGGATAGACCAAGGCACTGAAGAATACGTTCAGGAGAGGCCTGTTCATTTAAACACTTGGAGCAAAATGTACTATTCATGAATGGGGAAAGTTTGCAGTCTCCGTGTAATAAACTTTTAGTGAACAACGGCGTATTTATTAATAAATATTTAGTATATATGGCTTAATTTGGAGTCAAAACTCTTCCGTGTATAATATCCTGATATAAAAAAATATTGTAAAAAATGTTTAAAAATATAAAATTGTTTTTACGTCTAAAACATATTGAAATTATAATTAGAAAATAAATTGAATCGGCCACTTTTTTAGAGCTTCCGATAGCTGATTTTCTGCATAAATAATCACTATTTGAAGCACTAATACTGCAAATATTATTTTTTTAATCCTGGCATACTAGAAAGCTCGTTTTCTTTTCGCTGTCATCTTGAGTGATTGCTTTAAGCTTCCTTCCGCTCATGATTAATTCACGACTTTAAAACGATTAAAGGCATTGTTAAAAAACATATTAAAATAAAAGAGAAATTTAAAAAATTGTCATAGAATAGTCCAAAGAGTAAAAACAATAAAGTTTTCTAATTAATCTAATGATTTTTTGTATTTGGAATTGTTGGTAGTTTAATATCTTATAATTGCGCAAAATTTGAATTATCTTGCTACAAGAGAACTATTAAAAAGAAAAAAGAATACACCGAGACACACTGCCAAATCCTTAACAACAAAGGCATTTTTTTTTGTATGAACATACATACACACACACACATACATACATCGCTACGACTTTTATTTACATTAAATGCAAATTGAAATGTTTATTTTTGGGTATCATGTGATTAAACACTTAGATAAAATTCCAATTCCGCTGCCAAATTCCACATTCAAAGTGACTATTGAAAAATATACAAAAAAAAATTTAAATTGTTGCAATTTAGAAATACTTTCGAGGTAATTAAAATTTATCATTGAAAAAATAATGTCTAAATTATGAAATATCCTTAAAAAATTTTATGCAGTGATATTTTTTTATCTATCACGGGAAAACTCCGAAATTCACAGAAATTTTGATTTATTAAAATTTTAATTTGCATTTAAAAAAATTCGCATCCCCACTCTCCAAAGTATATTTCTAGAATGTTTGGTCTCGAGCTACTAATTATTGTATAAAGAAGGGATGCCAATAGATACACACGTTTCCTTCATTATTTGATAATTACATTTATTGTGCCACTTGAATCAGAATCTTATGTAGAGTTTCTCTCTTTTGAGTCAGTTTTATATAATTTGATAAAGTTCGCATAATAACATTCAAAACTTCAAAAAAAAAACATTATCAAGAAAATAGTACGAGAGAAAACTTTAAATTTCGACCCCCTGAACCCAATATGATTCAGCCTAATGCATTTTCATGCTATCTTGCCTTCGTCTATCTTGATTACGAAACAATTTTTATCTTTCAATCAAAACGCAACAATTTTTATCTTTCAGTCAAAACGCAACAATTTTTATCTTTCAGTCAAAACGCAACAATTTTTATCTTTCAGTCAAATTGCATCAATTTTTATACCATGAAATTAACAAGTAGCATAAACTTGAAAGTATTATTTTACTTATAAAATTGATAATAATAATTTGGCTTTGGAATTAATCTTTAAAAATATTTACTTCTTCCGTCAGAAAATATTATATTCTCTTTAAAATTATTTTACATTTAGAAAAAAATTGCATTTTTAGATGAATAATTTAAATTCATTCATAATATTTACTAAAGAAATTTAAAAAGCTAAATTATTTTAATTGGAGATTAATCTAACTTTCTTCAAAGCATTACATTTGTTGATATGTTAGCTTCAAATTCTGCTGCAATCGCATTTATAACATCGTGTTCCAGGTTCTGATCTTTCTTCATCTGTGATAATTTTTGCAATACACTATCACAATTTGTCAGATGCAAAATGCTTTGATTTGATATTTCTTCGTTGCTACGCAATAATAATTTCATTGCAAATCACCTCTTCCATAATAATAGCGGATATTAAACAAAGTATACTATTTTATATTTATAGCAAAAAAATTAATATATTTATAATAATTATATAAAAAAGAATTGTCTGATAATTATATAAAATAAATAATAATCGTCTGATAATTATTTAAAAATAAATGTCTGATAATTATTTAAAAATAAATGTCTGATAATTATTTAAAAATAATTGTCTGATAATTATTTAAAAATAATTGTCTGATAATTATTTAAAAATAATTGTCTGATAATTATTTAAAAATAAATGTCTGATAATTATTTAAAAATAAATGTCTGATAATTATATAAAAATAATTGTTTGATAATTATATAAAAATAAGCAATAATTGTCCAATAATTATATAAAAATAAGCAATAATTGTCCAATAATTATATAAAAATAAGCAATAATTTTATAAATAATTGCAATAAAAGTGTTCACTTAGTCAAAAAACAATGCATGCCTGTTACAATCTGATATTTTTAAAAAACCACTCTCACAACTGAATGATTAGGTAACCATGTTATTTGCTTGTCTCAGTAATTTCCAGTATATTATAAAAATTTACATCATATTTTAAGGCATTTAGACTCTTTTTATCATTCTTTTGACACTGGCAAAGCCAGCGAATTGATGATTTCACAAATAAATAAGTAAAACTGGTTGGAATTTCATTACAACAATAAAAACCCTTACCCTAATTATACTCAAAAAATTTATTAAAATTAGTGAGAAAATTTTATTAAAATGAAATTAGGGTAATTAAAAGGCTAATTTTTTTAATTTTAAGACAGTGTTTAAAATGTTTTTATGCAATAGTGTGCTCCAGAATTCATAAGAAAATAATTTCAAATTAGTTTATTAGATTAAAAATCTAATTATAAAATTTTGAATATTCTTTTCTTGATGAGTACATATTCATCATGGTGTAATCGTATTATTAATCTGGAAGCTCTAAATCAAATATTCTTTCCTCTTAATTTGTATTTCATGAATAAGATTTTTCTGTTTCATAGTTTACACAACTTGTATTGAAATATAATTATTGTTACTAAAAGTATGTTTATATTTTCTTATATTTTAAATAGAGTGTATGCAATAATATGCTCCAGAATTCATAAAGATAAATATTTTCATTTGCAAATAATTTTAATTAAATATTTAATTACATTTTTGAGCAACCTTTTCTTAGTGTGTTCATATTCGCCAAGAAGCAATCATTTTATTTATTTGTAAGTTCTAACTCTAACTAACTAATCCTTTAAAAACATTGCATTCCACGTGTACTATTTTTATAATATATTTTACACAAAAGAACTCTAGCATAAAAATGTCATATTAAAATCATCAAATATATTATTTTGTACTACGTGAAAGCAATAAATGTTCTATAAATACATATAAAAAGAATTGTCCATCATATTTATTTTACTTGCTTCTATTATGTTCCTACCACTGTAGCTTTTTTTAGAATATGTCTATTTTCAGACGACATTTATATGATATTGCTATTCCGTTTGTCGCAGATTGATTGAAGTAATTTTCTTATAACTTAATTTCTTTTGATAGCGCCATCTCTACTTAATCTGATAATAAAATAACCCTCATCGGGATATTTCGTCATTCAGTTCAACGCATTAGTTTTCTGATGACGGTAAAAAAAATGCACTTGTTGTTAAGAATTTGGCTGTGTGTCTCGGTGTTTCCTTTTTTCTTTTTAATAAATCTCTTGTAGTAAGATAAGACTACGACCACAAATGAAACGCATATTTATGACTTATTCAGTCTTGCTAAATGAATAGTATGGATAAATAATTGATAGAAGACAAAAGGATCTTAATCTGCAGGACAAGAGAATCTTACTTTGTATTTGTCTATCAAGGAAAACAAACTAGTAGACATTCCTTAGATTAATTAAATCCTTTATGCATGAGCATCTACAACTGGTTTTATTACTTTTGTGAATTAATATATGTAACCCTTTCAGATATCAACTAGAAGGGTCTCTCCAAAACATTCACATTTAATTCTAAATAACAAGTTCATTCTGCAAAAAATTCGGAATCTGAGTCGTGAAATTTACTAGTAACCAGATATTTAAATCCCAAACCTGTTTTCTTATGGTATCGTGAAAGAAACCGAGTATGCACTCTGAACGCTTTTTTCTCTCCCTTCAGCCAAATAAACCGTAAATTTTGCTCAGAACAAGTCTAGTAACAAGATCAACTAGGACTGGACTAATAACAAACCCAAATACCATTTATCTAATTCGCTGCGATTACATCATAAGAATTTACAGGCTAGCATACGATATCAATCCCTTGACAGATTAAGCTCGAATTTAATCTATATTTAGATGCTATTCTATATTTTAGATACATTTGTGTGTGAAATTTTTAACCTATCTTTTTATCTTTCTTCAGATACGTTCATGTGCCAAATCTGTGAATCAAACTGCGAAACGAAATCAAATCAAAAGAAGTGATTCTTTTGATTTCAAAACGCACACACACTCACGATCACATACACACACTCACATACATTCACTCACATACGCACACTCATATACAAACATTCATACACTCGCGCGCACACACACACACACACATATAATATACGCAAATTACTTTCACGTCTTTCAAAGTTCAAAACACTTTCAAATGTTCTTATAAACTGAGATTCTTGCACACTTATAACTGCGAGATGTGGGGTTTAAGAATGTGGGGTTTTCTTCTCAGATTCGGGGAGTTCTAAAACGTGGTGATTCGACAAAGCTTCGAATTAGAGAAATATTATGACTATAAGAAATTTCTGAGCAAAAAGTAAAAATAAAAACTTTCGAAGTTTTAACTTCTTGTTATTTTTATTGTTATTTTTTCACAAGATCTTATATAAAATTTGATAGAAATCAACAAATCTTTTATATGCGGCTTAAAAACCGTATACAAAATGTTATCCGTCAGGATCAATGTATTTTTCGAACTCGGAGAGGTTTTAAAACATGGATATTAATCAGAATCAAGAGCTCGGACTTTTTGACGATTTCTATACTTTCTCAATACTACAAATACGAGAAAGTGAAAAAAAAATCACTTTTAATTTCAAGTAGCCAGCAATGGCCGTATACTTCGAAATTACATTATCCCCTGCAATTTAAGTCTTCATGCTCGTCGACACCTTCAAGACGTAGAATTCTTTTGGCAAAGAAATTGTGCGTGTGACGAGGCGACCTCGGATGAAAAATCTCTCCCTCGCACGACAGGATGGTTCAGACCACATTCAAAATAGAAAATTAATCATTCACTTTGTGTGTTTTTATGCCTTCCTATTGTAAATGTCATCTCAGAAAGGTTAACCCGTTCATGGCCAAAAATCTTGTTAAGAAACGATGCAAAGGGCTTACTCGAAGAAAACGAATATTAATATATATGCCATTGCAATCACGGCAAATATTAGAGCGCATGCTTTCTAACACCATAAAATTGAAAATTAAACTAAAGATCCACAATAAGTATACCACTGCATCTAATATCTTAAAGTTGTGATATTGTGTTATATGTTCAGCTTTTGTGCTATTTTTTATGTAAAATGAAGACCAAACATTATTTGTTTGGAAAACATTATTTATAAGGAAAATAATTATTATACAAAAGTATTTAAGATTCTCCTAAAATTATCAAGTAAATAAAAATGTAGACTTTTTAAAATTCGATATTAAATAAGAATCATTTAGAGTTAATCTGTTTTTGATTTTTCAATGAATCATTGCATATATGTTTAATTCTGTTGAAAACTGCTGAAAATTTATACATATATAATATAATATAATATAAAAGACAATTTTGAACTTCTGAAACATTGAAGCATGATAAATTTCCAAGCTTAGTTTTTACATTTTCTCTTAATCTGGAATGATTATATCAGCTCTTGCATTCTGTGCGTAGTGATTTTTATATCGCGTTACTTAAAGAAAGAACCACTTCCACATTATTAACTGCGAAATGAAAATATTCTTTTGAATAAAAAAATACTGCCTGAAGAAAGCAATTTTGACATTTTATATACGAAGTATACGAAAGAAATATTATAATCTTCTGAACAGCTCAAAAATATCTTTAAGACAGACAATTGAAATTTGGAATATAAGCTAACTACCAAATTTGTATATTTCTGTCAAATTTTGTACGAAATCCATGCATTGAAAAATTTTCGGACTTCCATTCCAAGTAATTGCAATAATTTCAAAGCGCTAAGAGAGCAGGAAAATAAGATATGAGATACGGATTTGGCATTTAAAATTAAGATAATTGGTAAAATTTGAACCATACCTGCAAAAGTGCTGATCATTTGTCAGGCTATAGTTTCCCATGCATGTAAACGCTAAAACTCATAACGAATTAAACTAAATCAATAAAACTGTATGCGTGAGCGCAATCTAGTGATTGCAAAATCGTGTCAAATTTTAGTTTTATTGTTATCAAAAAGGGTTCAAAATACACATTCGCACTGTAGAATCACGCCAAAACTCTGTATTTCATAACTATTCTTCGCAAATACTATGCATTTGACCCTAAAAGCATGTGAGAAAAAGATTTGATTGGTCAATAAAATTGATTTGAATTGCATTGCAATGATATGAATGTGATTATAAATTGTATTTAAAAATTAATTTTGCCGGTGTCCTGGGCATAGGGGTAACGTGCCTTTCCCGTGATCTGGACGTCCCGGGTTCGAGTATCGGTTCGAGCATGGTGGTTCTTCTGCGTCCTGTGAGATGTATGAAGTGCCAGCGAATAGGAATTTCATCTTCATTTGAGCTAGAAGTCAGATTTCTGTCTTCGGTTACTCAGGTATCTTTACCATCAGAAGCTACTGCTCCCCTTTCCATGGTAACACGGATAAGACATCATCAAAAATTAATTTTGCAAAATTTTATTGAAACTGAAGAAAAAATAACACAAATATAAAATTGATGTCGTTGAAAGTGCAATATTTTTTTAATTTTAATTAACATGATGTAAAAATTGTGCTCCCAAAATTTTCTGGATGCGGATGGATTTTTATTTAATCAAGAATATAACTTAAGTTTGAATTCAATGATGAGCATCTACTATCCAAAAAATAATTGCGTATCATATCTGTCAGATCTATTTGCATACCATATTTTATTATTTTTGTATCATGCAATTAAAAAACGAACAAAAGTGATCGCAAGGAAGATTTCTCTCGTACTTTCTAATAAAAGTGCTATCCCTCCTGTAAAATTGTAGATTTAGGGCAAAACTTAAACTCTATGAATACTGAAATTTTTATTTTCATTTTTATACATGATAGCTGTATACTTGGTACTTCAATTCTTATATTAAATGTTCTTACAGTTAATATTATATAACGATTTGCCATTGATGAAAATAGTTACGAAAGATCAAATTTTTGACAGGAATCAAGTGCTTTTAAAGGAATCTAACTTTCGAATTTCAGCAATTTCTTGGTAAACTATTGACGTACTTTTAAAACATAAATCCCAGAAAATTGAATATGCATGCTAAAAGCTTATTTTTTCAAACTATTAAAATTAAGATTTGACAGAGAACTATTATTAAGTCATAAGATCATGCATCAAATTTCAGTTATTTAAGTTCTTGCGTTTTTAACTTGCATATTGATTGGACATACTTACAAATGTACAGACTGAAAGACGGTCTATTCTTTGACGGATTTGGATCCAAACTTGATATGCGTTTACTTGTTACATACTACAATAATGCATCAGATTTAGATAAACAATGCAAGTTTCACATTCTTTTAATTATTTAACGCATGCGTGTTGCACTTATCGTTTTCACTTATTCCCGGCCAACCAAACTAACAAATTACCTCTGAATATATTTCAGTCAAACATTGACCAAATGTAATGACTTTGTTGGTTATCCCCTGTATTAAATTGCATCCGTCAAGTTCAAAGAACTTATGGATTATCGTGACTTTTTGACTTATCGTTTTTTTATCGTGAACTTTTGGATTAACAGACATAATTCCAAAAAACTTTTCTGTCTAGAGGAGGTTTCAAATGTGACGATTCGTCAAAACCTCGAGTTCAGAATATACGATGATTAATATACTTTCTTTTTGAATGCTTCATACACAACAAAGCAAATATGCCGGAATAAAAGCATTATCATGTTGAAAGGTTACTAAAACCTTTATTTTATGTTATAATATTAAACTTTTTGGTCGTTGTTTGTCTTGAATCAATTTTAATGTAACATTAACTTCGTCTAGAAATAGTTAGTTATATGCTACAGTATTTTCTTTGTAGGTGATGCAATTAGGTTTTATGAATATGTTCACAAAAATAAGATTCGGGCATACTTTAAGTTGCCATTTCTAATAATAACTAAACATTTATCATTTAGTTTGCCTGAAAAACAAACTATAAACTTTAAACAAACTATAAACTTACAAACTATAAACCAAATATGTTAAGAAAGATGTCAACTGTCGTAATTCGTTACGTTACGTCAGAGTTTCCCAAACTTTTGACATATGTGTACCCTTTCTATAATTTTCGTAACGCTGAATACACCTCGTCAAAAAACTGGATGTATTTTAATAACAATCAAAAATATATTTATTTATTCTTATTTAAGATATACGCAAAATAATAAGAAAAGAGAAATAAAATTACTCATAATAAAATATAAATAAAGGTAATATTGTAAGTAACGTTTGTTTGAATAAATAAGAAGGAAGAAACTGTTTGTGCAGAGATGACTGATCGTCATATTTTGGTTCCCTGTTTGTTAATTTTAATCTCAGATGCGATTCCTTGTCCAATAGTCTGTTCCTTTTTTTTTTCGACTTAATCACAACAAATTCTAAAAAAGCAACCTCACATAAATATGAAATTGGAAAAGGCAAGATGTATTTCAGAATTTTTTCTGTTGAGAGAGGATACACATGCTGCTTTGGTAATCAGAACGATGTTAAGGTGCTTTCCCTACGTTTAATTTTCAAAATTCCATCTGAAGCCAATTCCAACAATTGTTCTTCTTGGACCATGTTTCATTTTGGACAGTCACGGGATTTTCTGGGGTTGATTTTCACCTCAGTTTTACCCCCATTTTCCGCCAGTGTATTTTGTATTATTCTCTGAACTATATCTATGCCCTTTCTAATTTCGCTTAAATTTTTATCCCATACCTAATGGTTATACCTACCTGATATCTCATTTTTATCTCGTACCTAATTTTTGTACCTAACTCATATCTAATTTTTATCCCATATTTTACTTTTGCAAGTTATTGGGACAAATTGTTTTTGTTGTTTTCAAAAGTCTTTTGGCATAATCTACATTTTTTCACAAGGCAGCGACATCTGAAAATCACTTGGTGCAAACGATATTCTCATTTTAATTCTAAAAAAATATGGTTGTAATAAAATCATTGTTATGAAATATTTTTTGTAACATGAATTTATTTTAAACCAGCGGGTGACCGAGCTCCGCTCGGAGAAAACAGGTATCGAAGCTAACTCGAAGATTTAAATTTTCAATTGTGATTTATCAAAACAATACATCCATAAGAAAATTTGTGAAACCATTGGTGAAAAGATAACCGGTTAAAGTGTACCATTGTAAACTATTCTAAACAAAGTTAGAGTTTGGAAAGGGAACTATTCTATACAAAGGTAAAGTAAAGGTAAAGATTGAAGTGTGTTGAAGTTCAATATTTTTGACAAATTTATTTAGAAAAACCAAACATATATACATACATAAGAAACATATTATAAACCTATAACAGCATAAACATAAAACTTTATTAGTTCGCCATATTAGCTATAGATGGCAGCACGTTACCGCTTGAAAATTTTAAGTAGCCATTATGG
>JAPMOQ010043084.1:1433726-1451165 GCA_026543055.1 Argiope trifasciata
ATGTATTGTTTCAATTACATAGAGGCATTTATAAAATGCTATAGTTGACTATATAAATGTATTGTTTCAATTACCGAGAGACATTAATAAAATGTTATAGTCGACTATATGACTTTAAAAATAAGTGGGAATTAAGACTTTTTAAGTGTTTTTACAATATATCGTTATCAATAAATTAAAATAATAACAAAGAAAAACAGATTTTATATTATTTATTGATGTATGAAATATTTATCTACATGTCTCTGCACAAAGCTTTGCACCAATTGTTATTTCACTTTGTTTTACTATGTCACCATTCTTCCTATACTAACAATTCTTTTTATACTTTCCTGTGCTGCAAACCAACAACTAACACTGGTGGAAATGGGCAGATTGACGACTGCACAGCTCTGCATGTGACTGCACATTATTTTCCATACCTACCACTTGTTCTGAAGCACTCTTTTAATAGCACCTGCAGAAAATGTTTTCTAAGCTATTTTTTGTTCTCGATCTTTACTTGCATTTCTTATTGTTCTTCGACAACTAAGTTGTTCTTTCTCTCTAATTTTTTTAAATCTTTTTTCAACTATATTTTATTCTTCATTTTATTTTTAACAAATTAATAACATGTAAACATTGCTGCTTATTTCTTGCTACATTATAAAATCATAGCTCAATATACTACGCAATTCTGAATTTTTTAGTGAACACTTTTGAATGGAATTTTTGCAACTATCCTACTTAAAAAATCATGCTGACATACCATCACACTTAATATTAGATGATTTTCAGTGTCGTTTTGAATTAAGATACATTATTTCTTTTTCTGGATATCAGATTAATTTTTTTCATGTCATGCAGTATCTTTCAATGTTTAAATATTTTCACAAAAGTTTACAAGGTAAGGATTTTTTTACAAATAATTTTCAAAATAAACTATGAAAAAGTATTACTAACAATAAAAAAAGTCTTTAATTTGTATTGTATGATACAAAACGCACCTTTTTTATTTTTGATTCTCTTACCTACTGACTACATGAAACCTTTTATCTTGCCCGTTTTAACCACTTAACTATCATACTGTTTTATGGTTCTTTTCTACTAACTTTATAGATTTTAATAAAACTTTAAATTATTTAGGGTATCAAATTAGAAGAAAAAGCACACATCAGTAATTATATGGTTCATCTATAAATATTTTTCAAAAAAAAACCCCTTCTATTTTATAAAAAATGTTTTACAAGAATAAATTTCTATAAAACTACAATTTTATAAAAATTCCTAAATACTTTTTACTTAGTTTCAGCACAAAAAAAAAAAAACAAATTTTGATTCAATTTTCCTAATTTATTCTTAAAGAAATAAATTCATATTTATAAATAATATTTAACATATAAATTCATAATCAGTAAAAGATTGCAAAGTTTAACAATATGTTTTTTTCTTTGTTTTTCGTTGAGCGTTTTTCAAATTAAAACTCATTGATACGAAAACTTTTTGCAATATTTACGTATTTTATATCATGGAATATTCCTTTTATGTAAGAAAATTCGCTTTAAATTAATTAAATATTTTTAAAAACTTCATATTTATTTCAAAGTTGTATTAATATGTCATTCATAGATAGTTTGTCTTTTGTTTCCTTAAAGCTTTTTTTTTCTTCTTTTTAATGGTGCATATTTAAAAATTTCACTAATTCGCGCATCACCTTTACGACAACGAAATCATTTCTTAAGTTTAAGAAAGTTAAGAGTTCAGAATAGTTTTATTTTGTTCAGAGTTATTGAAATATGTTGAATATTCATAAAATAAAGCATTTTTATGGAAAACTTTTTATGTATAACAAAATAAAATGCAAGTTTGATATAGAACAAGAAAACTATCGCACTCTAAAAACATGTTTCATCAAATGATAATAAATCAACACAGATAAAATTTATCAGAAATATTCTTATAATAACCAATAATTTCATTTTCTTCTTATCAAATGTTTTTTTCTGTGTATTTAACAACTAAATTAAAGTTCTAAAAAGGAAACCATTAATGATTTATACAGCGAAAAATTCTTTTATTGACAAAAATATATAAATATAAAGAATTAAAAAAGATGTTTCCTATTTTCATTTAAAAAAAATTAAAGTACAACGTTTCTTCTTTTTTTATGCATAACAAAATAGGATGCTAGCCAATTTAATATATAGAAAAAATAATTGTTTTTTGTTGGTAATAATAAAATCTGTGGCACTCAAAAAATATTTCATCAAACGATAATTGTTCTACTTTGTTTAGAATTGTTGAAGTTTCTGAAATATTTATAAAACAGAGCATTTTTATGGAAAATAGTTTTCATACGTAACAAAATAAAATGCAAGTAAATTTACTATAGAAAAGAAAAATCGTTTTTGTTGATAATTGTGAAAGCTGTCGTAGTCAAAAAAATGTATCGCCAAACGATCGTTAATTATTTTATTTTGCTTAGAGTTGTTGAAGTATATAAAATATTCATAAAATAGTGCATCTTTATGGAAAACAGTTTTTATGCATAAAAAAAATGCAAGCAAATTTAATATAGAACAGAAAAATCGGTTTTTCTCATCACAGTGAAATCTGTCGCGCTCTAAAGGCATGTTTCATCAAACGTTTATAAATCGGCATAGATAAAATTTCCCACGGAAATTCTTTTAATAATAAACAATTTTTATTTTCCATTATTTAATGTTTTTTTCTGTATACATTTTAGAGCTTAAATGTAGTAATTATATAATGAAACCATTAATAATTAATGCTGGGAAAAAAATTATAACTGTCAAAAATATATAAATTTAATGAAATGAAGCAGATGTTTCGTATTTTCACCATAAAAAAATGAAAAGAAAGGGATTTTCAGAAAATGTATATAATCGTAAATTTATTAATTTTTTTACGCATAGAATGTCGTTTACTATACTTGAAATATTTCAACATTTCATTTTCTTCAATAATATTATTATAAATTTAATTATATGTAACTTCTAACATTCATTAATTCTCTTATTGTTGAAATAATTTAGCTCATATGAGATCAATGGCGCTCTATAAATGTATATAAATTTTCTAAACATTTCTGCTTTTATAGCAGAGAAATGAAAAAAAGCACTTAAATGTTTTTGTCAGTTGTCCAAAAACACTTGTTTCTATGGCTACTATGTGTGTAACTTCCTAGTTTCAAAAATGTATTCTATTATTTTTTTTTCCTTTGGTGTAATTTTTCTTTTGAATTTTTCCTCGGTCAATTAGTTATATTTTTACTGTTTTGCGGCCGTTAAAATATAAATTGAATTACATTAGGAAAATTAAGAATTCTACCAAAGAGTTTGCGAAACATATAATGTTTAATCTGAAAATATTTTTATTCTAATATAAGGGAGTAAAGGTAGTACAGAGGTTGTTCGCACATTTTTACATGAATTTTTTGGTATTTATAGAAACTTTTATATAAATGCTATAGAGGTTGTACCACATTAAATTATTAAAGCGGTTGTTCACACATTTTATATAACCTGTCTAATGAACCACTTTACATAATCCTTTATGACTCAATTTTTCAGTTTTTTTTTTACATCATAATTTAAATGATAATAAATCTTTGAATAGTATCAGGAAAGATCTTTTCTAATTCCTCCTGACCAGATTACCAAAATTCACGAGGAAATGTAGATCAACATCTGAATAATTCACTTTTTAAAAGTTCTAAAGCCCATGGATGATACAGCAGGAAATTTAACAGGAATATCATTGAAAGTTACAATCTTATTCTATTTTTTTTTCAAGAAATTAACATTTCTTAGAAATGGTTTGTATTGTGGGATACTTTCTTTGTTTTGATATACTTATCGATACTTTGTAAATAAAAAGATAAAATTCCATTTTACAATATTGAGATAAAAGTATATGCAACTGATCTTAATATTTTCCCTGTTCTTTTCCCTTGAATGCTGGCTTATATTAAAAACGAACAAACGTTCATAAATCCTTTAGAAAATATTTCTACAATATTCTATTATTTCTCTAATTTCTATTTATTCTATTCTAATTTTTATTGAATCCCTTTTTATATAAAATTTTTCTCTTCTTTAATGATAGTAAATTTAACTTTTTTCCCCAACTATTTAATTATACCTAAGCATCATATAATTTTATGACATTTTTCTAATTTTTGTTGTTATAAGTAATTGTTACAGAAAATTAAGTTGGTAATCTGCGTATAATATTATAGCATGAAAAAAATGCTATGAACACTTTTTTGCCTTTTTTTAAATATTCAAATTAGAATTTAAATTTCTTAATAGTACTACTGAATATTTTAATGATATTTCACAAATTCTTCGAAGATTATTTCTTAGCATTAGAGATCTCAGTTTTGCAATATTCGATAAACTGTGCTTTTATCCTTTTTTTTTTATTAATAGTATTACCTATTGTGATTTTAAATATCGAAAAACTAGATTTTCTTAGTGTTTTTGAATAACTAAATAAAAATCATTCTATTCGAAAACAGCAAAAATAGAACCTTACCTCTATCTCTTCTTAAACATTCAATTTTGCATGTAAACAAAATTATTACGGAGCAACCGACGACCTGCCCTAGGAATAGTGTGTCTCTCCCGTTATCTTATATTAAGCCAAAATCCACCAATTTGCAACAGCGGCCAAGTACATTTTACTATTTGTCATATTTAATTGAATGTCCTATTTATAGTTATCATGTTCAATTTTTTAATTAATCTTCTCCAACATTACAAGATTTGATGGGTGAAAAATACCACCCAAGCATTTTTAAATTCTTAAGATCTATTGACTTTTTCTCTAGCATTTAGCAGTGTTTTTTGTTATTATGGGGAGCATTCCTTTATGAAATTCATGTACATTTCATTATTATATGAATCATTGTTTTAAATTTTAAGTTGCGGAAGTCCTTTTTCTAGGTCATATTTTTGCAATTTTATCTTTAAACCTCTGTGTTTATAATTTCATAAGTGAGTGGGACTTCTAAAAAAATATATTTTATCCACTTACCATTTGATTGGCTCAGTATGGCCAGATTTGGCTCTTGCTCCATAAACCTAAACCAACCAACTCCCATCATCTGGGAATCCGGGGTTTCAGGACTGGTTCTTTCATGGCTATTCTTCCTCCAGTGTTCTGTCTGTGAGGCATGTGAATGTGCCCTCCTATAAAAAAGGTTGTGCAATGTGTGAATCCTCTTCAAACGAGCTAGGAATCAGACTTCCAACCTCGCGTGCTAAGGGGCCTTTGCCCGCAGAAGCTATTGCACACTCGGCTTATATCACTGAAAGTTCGTCAGCAAGCTTGTGAAGTGTCATAAGTAGCAACAACTTAATATTTCTTTTTCTTTCTTTATACTTATACTTTCAAAAAATATTATTGATTAACTTTTACCCACGACCTCGTACGCGTGGAAATTTTAATGTGTTTGTATAAGACGGTTTGATAAATTCCATTATTCCAATACCATTTATGGCGTTTCAAATGATCTAAATGTAGCCTGTTGCTCCGCTTCCTTAATTCTTCTAAATTCTACTTGAGGATTCATTCGACCCTCTACTTTTAGTTACTGTCATAGCGCGAGCCGCGAGCTTGATTACTCATTTTCGAAAGATTATATTAGCGTTTTCAGGACATTCCGAAAAACTATCAAGTAATAACAAATTAAAAAGATTAATGCTATCTTAAAAGCAATGTACTTAAAACTACAACAATATACGAAATATATATAATATAAAAATACAACTTAACCAATTTTAAATTAAACAAATAATGTAAAACCAATTTTACCGTGTGCATCTGAAATTTTAAAAAAAGCTGCAAATCAAATCCGTATTTCTTTAAAATCAAGTCAAATCCATTTTATTTATTGATCGAGATTGAGATAGCAACAACATTATTATACACATAATTTTTAAACTTTTAATTTAAATGAAAACACGGTTATCAACAAACACGCCTGAACTTCAACGCCAGTTGGCGTAACGCACATGTACGACTTTCCTACATCAGTTGGGGTAACGCAATGCAGATTAGAAATTTTTTCTTTTTTTTTTTTTTTCCTTTAAATTTAAAAGTACTTCAGAATAAATCCGAAAAATCGATTAATTAACGACATTTGATTTTAAATACATCAAACACTAAGAAAGTAAGCAGAATCGTTTGAAATAATCGGTCGAAATCGTACTAAGTATAACTTACTGTTAGGAACATTACCGTTACTGTCAGGAAAAAAAAACTGGAGCCTTATTCATATTTGGCGGGATTTGGCCTCAACTTTTAGGCACGAAAGCTAATTTCTAATTTTAAAAAATTAATCCTTCAATTAACCGGAATAAATAGTAGTCTAGTCTATGTTCTATTTCAGACTATAATCTATCTCTGTGATAAGTTTCATCCAATTCCATTCAGCTGTTCTGGAGAGATTGACAAACATCAATCCATCAGTCCAAACATCCACGTTTATAATATTAGTATAGATATGTCACTAAATTTGTCTATCAAGAGATTTTGCAGCGAAAAAAATTTGTCTGAAAATGTGCTGACAGCCTTCCTTTATTTCCTGCTACATAATCTCTAAAATATCAATAGATGTTTTGATTATCCTATTGCAAAGCTATTTAAAATACATGTAACACATAGTCTAAACATAAATTAGACAAAAAAACGATTATTATCCAAACAGAAGATTACTCATAACTATTAGTATCTTTACTTAAATGGGTTCATTTGTCCTACATTTCTCTGAAAATGTTCAAGTAGAAAAAATCAGTTTTTAGTAATGATTTATGTGCCCACATTGATAAAAAGTGATAATGCACGAAGTTCCTTCTCAGTGCATTTATCTTTTATTCCTGGAATAAATTTCGTTGCATAACACTGGAGGAATTACATAAAAATACAGAAACTATCTTAAATTCTCAGCCCTGTTATGTATTTCACGTGTAAGAGAACGCAAAAAAATTAATCGCGAACATAAACATTTTCTGCAAATATTTATTTGAAATATTCTCTTCTAATTTAGGATTCAAAACTTCTAATTTACCATTTAACTGGTATATGGCAAATGATAAATACTTTATTAATAAAACTTATGTATCGAAGTCTATTAAATTAAAATATGCATATAAAAGTTAGTTATACTTTCCTATATAATTTATAATGATTAAATAACTTTTTCTTTATTTATTATTTTAACTAAGCATTTAAATATAGGTATACACAGCAAAGGAAAATCGAATCAAAGATCATAAAACAGTAATAATGCATAATAATTATATATGATGACCCTGTGTACCAGTAATTTCTTACAAAGTGCTTTACAGAAAACAGTTACCATAACGTTTAAACTCAAATTATTTTTATCCATAGACACAAATAATTAAAACTTTCTATAGTATTTCAAATGAGCAACTCGGAGGCATTTAGACTTTGATACGCAAGTACCGAATTGAAATATTTCAGATGATATAATATAACAGAAATTGCCCACATATACAAGCTGTAGAAAATTGAAATTTCTTGTAGAAAGGAAATGGTTTGCTACTAAATTAAGAAAAAAATAAATTCAAGGTCTTCAGAAGTGATTTCCATAAATTCCTTACAATGTATATCACTTAAAATTATGAAACATTTTGATTTAATAGAAATGCCAGTTTTTTTAATGCATTATTTGTAAATGTACTAGAATACTCTCTAAGAAACTACGCTGAACTAAAGTGTCAATATATACCCTTTGCATATTTTGTCATTGTGCAAGATTTTAGTAAGAAAGAGGCCAACAAGATCCGATGAGCCAGGACACCAAAAAAATTACAAACATTTCATTTCATTTCCACTTTTTACTGAATGTTCCAAATCTGTAACAAGATAGAATATATCGATGGTTACAGTAAAACTAAAATAAATTTTCAGTGCAGTTTTTCAGTTTTCAATTTTAAAGGCAATAAAACTAAAATTTTCTATCAAATTTCATCTGTTAATATATTTCTAAAATTCTTTTCGGAGTGACTATTTTGAAAAAAAAAGTAGAGGAAACAAGACATATTCTTTTTATTTTAAAATATCATCTCACTAATAAGAAAAATTATGTCAAGGCATCATTAGTCCGTAATATATATTTGGAAAGACACATTTTTGTTGCTATATTAGAGGTATTTTAGAATATAAAAAATATACTTTCATTTTGCTTTTTCTTTTGACCTAGACATTTTTAGCATTACATAGTAGATATATCTCGTTACAGATTTAATGATTGTTATTTATTAAGAAATAAGTCAAATTAAAATCAATTTTATTATAATTTTTATAGAAAAAATAACTGAATAAATTATAAATAACTATAAGGTAATTAAACTGTCTTCAGAAGCTAATTACATTCAAAAACATATTTTAATGTTCTATCATTTTTCTAAAGTTACACTAAGTGTTTTTGGGATCGAACTTCGGCTGATTTTCAACATTAGGTGACTGTGATATTCTTAACTATGCAGATTTTTTTAAAACTAAGCTGCATGTTGTCAACAATTTTTTTAATAAAAACTTTTCCTTCAGAAGTTAACAGAAACTTTCAAATCGACTTCAAAAAAGTAGTAAAAAAAATCTGTCTTCTAAACTATTTGAAATCGAAAGTATAAAATCGATTTTTTTTCCTTGGTCTTACATTTTATTCGACATTACTTCCATCGTAAATCGCTGAAGGTTAAACCGTTTCTGTACTAAACCCAGTTTAAAAAGCTGGGTGATTATACGAGAATTCTTCGCACAAAACTTCTCGAGATTATGACAGGATAAATTTTTGGGTGTGTTGTCAAAGTGGGAGGAGCGGCATTAAAAACATTAATAAAAACTTCGTCAAGAATTTTCCCTTATTGCTTTCGCACAGCTGAAAGTGAATCCCATCATATATCTCAAGAAATATTTAAAAAAAAGAAGAAAAATGGCACAAACTGTACTTTGAATATTTCGTTGTTTGTTTAATGGTTTAAAATTTTGGATTTTATTACAAGATTTAAATAAATAAAATCCTTTGTCCTTTCTTAACTCTTTAGGCTCAAATCATAAATCTCACTTAAAAGTCAAATGACTTAAATAATTTGTTTTAAAATTATGCCTTAAAACTTTTTTCTGCATTAGCACCAAACAAAGAATCTAGTAAATATGACAATTATCGCTTACAGTTATTATTATTATTTTGGAATTTTGTCGTTTGCAAAGATGAAATTAAACGTTTTTAATTGAAATTTTACGTTTGCATTTTTTAATAAAAATAAACTGATATTTTTTTCTTCAAATACTAAAACTGAAGTGCTAAATTTTTATTAAGTACATGCTTTTGCTAAAGGATTTTTAATAAAATAATCTTCACAACAAATTTAACAAAATTGTCTTCGTTTAATGGTGTCACTAAAATATTAAAATTCAAACACTAAAATTGAAGTTTAATATTTAAAGTGATAAATTTTTATTAATTGTATGCTTTTGCTAAAAAAATTTGTCTTCATGATAAAGTTAATAAAATTGTCCTTATCGTTTAATGGTTTTAAATTTTGGATTTTACAACGAGGTTTAAATAAATAAAGTCATTCGTCTTTTCTTAATTGTTTAGGCTCAAATTATAAAATTCAAGTTGGCAAAAGACTTAAATAATTTGTTTTAAAACTTTCGTTAGACTTTTTCCTGCATCAGCACCCAATCAAAAAATCCAGTAAATATTACGATTATTGCTTAAAATTACTTTTTAAAGAATTTTGTTATTTTCAAAACATTTTTAACTAAAATGAGTATGCTGATATATTTTTCTTCAAATACTAAAATTAAAGCTTAATATTTAAAGTGCAAAATTTTAATTAATTGCATGTTTTTGCTAAAATACAATTTTCTTCATTTGATAGTTTAAAATTTTAGATTTTATTAAAATATTTAAATAAATTAAGTCGGCCATCTTTCCTTAATTTTTTAGATTTATATCCAAGTCAACAAGAATCAAGTTGTTGAATAACTTGTTTTAAAACTTTGCTTTGAATATTTTTCTGCATTAACACTAAACAAATAAACTAATAAATATTACAATTATAGCTTAAACTTTTAGAATTTTGTCATTTGCAAAACATTTTTTAATCAAAATACACTGGTATTTTTTTATAGTCTTAATACTAAAATTAGGGATTATTATTTAAAGTTAAAAATCTTTATCAAATGCACTCATTTGTTAAAAAAATTAATAAAATTGTCTTCATAACAAATTTAATAAAATAGTCTTTTTTTATTTAATGATTGGAAACTTTAGAATTTGTTGCGATTTATAAATACATAAAGTCCTCCAACTTTTCTTATTTTTCTATGTTCAAATTAATTATTTTCATAAAACTCAAGTCGGCGAAGATCAAACTGTTTAAACAACTTGTTTTTAAATTATGTCTTACGTATTTTTCTTCATTAGCCCCAAAAAATATTCTAATGAATATTTCAAGGATTACTTAGCAATATTTATTAAGAATTTTGCTTATTAGAAATATTAAAATTGAAGTTTAATATTTAAACTGCTAAATTTTTATAAACTTCATATTTCTGTTAACAAATTGATAATCTCTCTCTTCATAAATATGCCTTCTTATATATGAAAATTAAAGAAATGTTAAATTTTACCAGCATATAAAAGATGGATTTCAAGCATATAAAAGATGGTGCAAGTATGTAGTGCAAAAATGTATAAATTAACTGCTAAAAATAAAGTTAAAAGTATTATATTTATTATGTCTAATTTGCAGATTAATTGTTTACTTTCATGGATTTAAAAAATCGCATTTTCGGGTCATTGTAAACTTTCTATCAACTAAATTGCAAAACTTTTTTTTCACCGGCGACAAAAAACACATTTTTTTTAACTGAAAATCATTTGAAAATCTACTAATGAATTGAATAAAACAATTGAAAAGGAAATAAACAAAAATTCCAATCTTTTATAGCATGGACATAAAAAATAACATTTATAAGATTCATGATTCATAACATTTATAAAATTCACATCAGCATGGTCATATATAAATTATTTTTTCTCCATTTAGCAAAAAAAGATCCCTATAAAACGGCTTGTTATGTCAATCCCTTTTAATAATGCAATTTTCGTCTCTCACACATCGTAAAGATGATTGTAAAAACTTTTTATGGAATTATGTTTTATATATGAAGTCCTATTCCAAGAAAATACTAGAAGGAAAAATAATATATATAGTTAAAACTGCATAGATAAACTGCTTATTATAAAACTACAATAAAAAGATTCATCAAAAAACTTAGTACAATTATTTTTCATATTTCGTATCAAAAATATTCAGTAATACGATTAGTTAACATGCTTGCAACATGTAATTACTTCTTTTACTACAATGAACAAGTAAGAGCTCCAGACCATGCTTTTATTGTAATATTTTTAACTTTCTAAGTTCTTTACTATTTTTATTTCACACTTATGCAGCTGAATTTTTCTTACTCTTTTTTATCATTTTCTCAGAAATCTCACAATATGATGCACTTTAACGATTCTAAGCATGTCATGCAATATTTCGCTTTATTTCTTAAGGATTTGTGATGGTCCACTTTTCTAATTTGGAATCTTCATTCGATAATTTGCCAAATCTCACTTCCCTTCTACGCACCTGAAACCAGTTCTCTTTCGAACCATTCTCATTTGAAAAAAAAATGTGTCCTCTTCCAGGTTGTGGGGGTAATCTCTGTTCTGTTCATCGTTCTATCCACAGTCGCCTTAACCCTAAACACCTTGCCAAACCTTCAAGATCACGACAGCAAAGGCAATCCTATAGACAGTAAAGAACTCAGCATCGTGGAAGCCGTCTGCATCACATGGTTCACTTTGGAGTACATTTTGAGGTTCTTGTCTGCTCCTAACAAATGGAAGTTTTTCAAGAGTGCCCTCAATGTCATTGACTTGTTGGCCATCCTGCCATATTTCATATCTTTGTTCCTGATCGAGACCAATAACAGCACCGAGTCCTTCCAGGACGTGAGAAGGGTGGTACAGATCTTTCGAATCATGCGGATTCTGAGGATTCTGAAGCTTGCCCGTCACTCGACGGGTCTCCAGAGCTTGGGTTTCACCCTGAGAAACAGCTACAAGGAGCTGGGTCTGCTCATGTTGTTCCTGGCCATTGGCGTCATGATCTTTTCGAGTCTCGCGTACTTCGCGGAGAAGGACGAGGTGGACACTAAGTTTTCCAGCATTCCAGAGACATTTTGGTGGGCTAGCATCACTATGACAACTGTCGGGTACGGTGATATTTGCCCCACCACCCCTCTGGGGAAGGTGGTTGGTACAGTGTGCTGCATATGTGGGGTGCTAGTCATCGCTCTGCCCATTCCCATCATCGTGAACAACTTCGCGGAGTTCTACAAAAACCAGATGAGACGAGAAAAGGCACTTAAGAGAAGAGAAGCCATGGAAAAGGCCAGACGAGACGGTAGCATAGTGACCTTCAATCGTCCCGTCAATCTCCGGGACGCTTTTGCCAACAGCATGGACCTCATCAATGTTTTAGTTGAGACACAGCACAATGTCAGCCAGGTAAGCGCCATTTCTTTAAAAAAATAATTGGTAAATTTTTATTTAGGGAAATACGATGAATAGAATCTTGCATTAGTAATAAATTCTATTGAAAATTTTACGAATTTCTATTTCACTTTATATTTAAACTCCTAGTAATCCTAATAATGATAAATATCATGTATAATTGAAAGTATACTTTACAAATTGATCGGAGAGATGGGTAGTTTTTGTGGAAATTTTTGTGACTATCACAAAAATTCTAGAAATTTTCGTGATAGAACATAAGTTTGAAATACCAATTTGCATGTTCTTATTCTGTATATTTAATCTAGTCTCATTTTATTTTATTTGGTTAGTTAACAGTGAGATACCTCTGAGCTACTCGCTTTGCGTTCCCCACCCAATTTCTATTAAGAAAATAACTTATTTTTGTAAGCCTGGCCTACTCTTAAAGTTGTAAACAATCTTCCGAAACATCTTGCATTCTTTCTTTTTATGTAACGATAGATGCATGATTGGAAACATCGGAGTTATTTTCGATTTTTTTTAACTTTTTGTAAGTAATTGAGAAATATATATATATTAAGTTTTTAAAAATTGTCCCTTAAATACTTTGATTTGTAATATTCAAAATTTGTTACGCTCATTTATAATGAAGACATTTTTTAAAGAAATTCATACTTTAGTGAATCACTTGAAAGGTATCTAAAACAATTTGCACTATATGATAAACGACTTGTAATAAATAATTTCATATTTAAATCTACAAAAGAGTAAACCAAAGAACATTGACTGCATAGTTCAAAACATTTTATAACTATTTTAAGTAAAAATATTGGTAATTATACTAGATTACTATTTACATATGCTGTTCATAAATTAATATTTAGTTTTTAGATGTGCAGTTTTTAGCTAATTCTCCGCTTTTTTTAGATGTTAACAACAATCAAATAAATTAAAATTTCTATAGCAATATATGACAGCACTTCTCAAACATGTCGTTTTCTAACATCTGTACTTGAAACAATCACAAGAATCAGAAAACGGGAAATAACAGCCATTGCTACTACACATCCCAACTTTATACTTTCAATCACAAGAAATTGCTTCATTAAAGCTAAAATTATTTCAAATTTTGTAGCTTTTTTTGTATGTGCGTTTATGTTTTAAAAAAAATTGCTGTTGAATCGGGAATTGTTTAGTTTTAAAATATTAGCATTTAATCTAAAAGCAATTCGTACAGTAATTTTCTGTTGTTTTTTTTATCTCCAAAATAATTATTTAAGAAATATATATAACTAAGAAATATTTATAACTTATTCCAATTTACACAAAGCTCTAACAAATATTATTTTACGATTTAAATAATTTATTAAAAATGTTTTCATGTTGTGCATAAAATATATAACATGGTCTGTTTTATCATTTCAGCTTGCTTAAGTATTCTATTTTCAATAAAAGTAGTTGAAAAGATTTCTTAAAAATGTTATTATTATTTATTTATTATTAGCCACCTTTAGAGACCAGATGCAAGAAGAAGCTAGTTCGTCAGGAGTAATGCGTTTCAAAATTTTTTATTAAATACGTATCTTTCTCTCTTTATAACTTATCAGCAAAATATATTTAAACTTCAAATTTCGATAATCACGCAACTCGTATTATTATAGAAACCTTACGATTATTTGTTCATTGTACATTATATATAAATAATCTGTTTTGCAATCAGCTGCTGTGGAATTATGTGGAAAATATCACATCATATATTTATTACATAACATTACGCTACCATTTCAACACGTGCTGAGCATCACACTTTCCTCGGTTTAATTTGCAATGAGAGTTAATTTAATCATTCCGTTTGAGTTTTTTTCAAAGAGTGACGGCAAAGCTCTGGCACACTCTTTACATGCTCTTTCGGGTTAAATTCTATTTTCATTTTGTGAGAAATTGTTAGAAAATATAGTTACAGTAATTTTTTAAAGAATTCATTAAAAATAGAAAATTAATATACAAGTTAAAACATTGTTATCAATGAAAAAAAGTCATTTTTAAGAGGATTTTAAAAAGTTTTTTGCTGACTTGTTTATAGAAATTATTGCAGAAAAATCCCAAATGTTAGATTAATTTTTAATTAAAATTTCAAAAAAAACTCCATCTAGATATACTATTTCAACCTCCAAAGTAAATATGAACATACCAAGTGCGGTTCCTCTAGATCATATGATCTAATGTGTAGTGCCCTGATATACACACGCGCGCGCGCGCCCTAGCATTCATTCATATACGCAAACACATATTCATTTGATTATCAGCCTTGGAGTGATTCCGGTATTGATTGGCCTAATATTGATATTTTCTTTAAAATCCGGGACAGAAAGATCTAAAAGAACACTTTTCATAATAATATTCTTTTATTTTTATAAATCAGTCAGTTTTAGTGATTGGTTTAGAAGATTGATTGATGTAACAACTGCTGTTTAAAATATTAGAATTATTTTGTAAAATATGGTTCATAGAGCAAAATATGAAAAAAAATCTAAAAAACTCATTATTCATCAATGCAGTTTGACTCAAGCTACATAAAATGTAATTATTTCATTTAGACCCAGTTAACACTACTAAACAATATGTATACCTATTACTAATGATTTACAAATTAACCATTGAGTGTGAATTTGAATGCCTATCCTATATAAATCCAATCGCGTTTACCGTGAATAGAGATGATTTATTGAATTAATGATGCACTTATTGCAAACAATCATAGAAACTTTGCTTTGCATTTATTTATTTTTAGTTTAGTTTAGTTTAGTTATATTAACGTCCCGTTTAAGTTCATTTTTAGAAACTATCACATTTAATATTAATTTTATCCAATCACGTGCTGAAAGTTTAATTTGCAATAATAATTTTTTTAATTTGAACTTTTGCCAATATGATGGCAACACGTTAATAAAAGTAAACTTTTCCCTTTGAGATTAAATTTTGTTTTGTCCGAAATATATTGTTGAAAAATACGATCAAAATAATTTAATTCCTAGCTTTTCCCCGTAATAATTTAATACAACGATTTTCCAGGCATAAGCACAATCACTAATTGGACTAGAAGTATGATTTAAGATAAACTTATTGAGCGGGTGATTTGTAAAATGATCATCACTCCAAGTCTTCTTCACACATAGATAACCCCTCGTGCATCATATGTAATAAAGACAACAACATTTCCCACATCTTGTTAAAATGTTCAAAATATACAACCTACAGAAAAGCCCTCTGGAAAAAACTCCACATCAAACAACCGTATATCTCATTCGCCTTCCGTTTGTCTCAGGCTCTCGCAAACAAACAACATCTTAGCATATTCGTTCAAGCCCTCAAGCATTTCGACATTCACTAACAGTAACTGTTTGGTTCTTACGAGATAACAGTCATTGCCGTTTCATCCCTCACTGTCTCTATTCAAGTAATACGGTTAAAATATTTCCTTAAAAAATTGTTAAAAATAGAAGCTTAATTTATATGTTAAAACTCTGATATCATAAGAAAGCTAATTTTTTTAATCTTTAACTTGAAGTACAAATCATGTTTGTGCAATAATATTTTATTTACAATAATATTTATTTTTTGAAGCGCCAAAATTTTGATTAATTTTTAATTAATTTGAATTCTAATCAAAAATTCGAAAAAATCGGTCCGAGGTGCACATTTCTGGTGTCCAAGGTATACATATACCAAATTTGGTAGCTGTAGGTCCGTCGATCTGGCCTGTAGAGCGCCAGCACACACATTGAGCTTTATTATAAGTAAAGATTACATATCATATTTCAATCAAAATTTTCATCTATTCAAAAATATTTTCTGAGTCTTCTACAGGAAAAAAAGAAAATTGAAAGAATGTCAGGCTGTGATTTTTTTTAGATTATATTTTTTAATGTAATAATTCTGTTTTACTATAGGATTAATTAATTTTTAATTGTCCTTTATATTAATGGAAAACTTTTAAACGTAATAAATTTATTTACGCTTATAATTTAAAATATTTTACTAAAAATTCTTTATAAGGACTAAATAATATTCATAATTCATACGAAAATATTCCAAACGATTTCTTTTCATTTGTAGCTTCCAAAGAATTAATCTTTAATAAAAATTGATAACTTGATGGATTTTCGTATTTTTAGAGATGATAAATAAAAAATATGTATTGAAAACCGTTTGCATTTTATTCAGCAATAATATCTTCTTTGGTTGTATTCAAATTTGAAGAAACTTGGTTTTTACAGTAATTTTTATTTTCAGTTGAATAAAGCTAAGCAACGATGTGGAAATATTAATACATAATTTGTACAGGAAATTAAAATAGAATAATTTAATTTATATGATGAAGTTATAAATATTCATTAAGGAAAGTTCACGAAAATTAGTTTTATGAAAAAGCAGTGCAAGAGAAGCAACAAGCCACTATCAGTTACATGTAGAAACTAAGATTCATAAATAATTCATAATGAATTTAATTGGGGAAAAGGTTTCGAAGCTCCCTAAGGAATCGGATGTTTTTGTTGCTTAAGAGTCCTAACAACATCCATTCTAGTGATTTTGCATAAAAGTAAAAAACTTAATACAAACTAGTTTACTGACTGCGCCTTTAATCTTTATTAAAGTTTAAAAATTTGTCCTATTTTAGAGATAGGCTAAGAAAATATAAATTGTTCACAGAAAAGAATTGAAAATGCTAAGTATAGAAATTATGTAGCACAAAATAGAAATTTTGTCACTATAAATTTTCTTGGCTGTGCAACTAACAGTTGTTGATATTTAGTAACACAAAACAGTTGTTGATATTTAGT